>OVAX01000933.1:0-59566 GCA_900406405.1 Lepidium africanum | reverse complement strand
CATGCCTTCATCACAAATGGATCATTCACTGCAACCAATCAATTCAAATGATGTCATCAATACTATAAAACCATTAGAATCAGTCTGCCAAAACAATTGCACATCAAGCAGACTCAGCCAAATACAATGACCAATACACTCTACATTTCTAGGAGACTCAGTAGGATAGACTCAAACTTCCAACAATCTAAGAGATTAATATTGTCAACATATGTTGAGGTCATTCCCAACTAGAGATATACTTAGCCTAATAATAAACAAACGTCTGCCAAAACATTTTGAACATCAAGCAGACTTCGCAGATACAATATAAGATCCAATCAAATTGACTTTTCTTACTCTGCATTCTTCTGCAATTTAATGTTAAGGCCACCAACAACCAACAACCAAACGAGGTGAATACTTTGTTCAGATTTCAGAAGTATACACAAAACTCATCAGAGCTAAANTTTCAGAAGTATACACAAAACTCATCAGAGCTAAACTTACCGCTAAAGCAAATGATCTCATCAACACCCTTTGATTTGAGCTCCTCTGCTTTTTCAATAAACCCAGGAACATGCTTCATGCTAACATCAGAACAATTTAAAAAGAAAACACAAATCAATCACAATTTTTAAGCAGAATCTAAGGATAACTTTAAGCATCTTGAATATTAACAAGCTAATTCGAGGGTAAACCCTAAAACCTAATCTGATTGTGAACAAGAAAAGTATCAACAATTTGTGCCGATTTTGAGAATCAACGAAAGCTGAGAGACATAAAAAATTGGAAAGTTTACCTGCAAGTGGGAGTGAAAGCACCAGGGACACCAAAGAGAATGACTTTCTTACCGGCGGCGAGAGAGTGAACGGAGACAGTCTGAAGCTGATCATTCTCATCGAAGAATGAGATAGTTCCGTCTGGAACAACATCGCCAACAGCAATTGGAGCCATGAGTTAGAAGATCTGCCGATTTGAAAAGCAGAAGAAAATGGAAGAGAGTTTTGGAGTTGAGCGAAACTGATATTTTAGGGCTTCGGCCAATTAGTGATCATTTAATTCATTTCTCTTCTTTTTTTCTTTTTTTTAAACTCCATTAAGAGAACTAAAAAGACCAGACACAAGCCCAAGGGCTACAGACCACACACAACAAGGTCAAAGGCCCAAAGCTTCGATCCACTTCAGAAAGAAATCAAAAACAAAGGAAATAAACTAGAAGGCCGAAGCCGAAAAACAAAGACAGGCCACAGAGGCACTAAAGAGATAGAAATGAAAATACAAAGAAAGCCCAAGCCCAGGAAGACTCCGGGAAGCCAGAGCGTCGACCCTATCATGACGATCAGGGCGGATGTAAGAGGAATCAGGAGGAATTCGGCCTGCTCAAGTAGGTCCGGATAACAATTACGTCTTGCCGATGATGAGAGGTAGTTGATGAGGTGTTCATTCGCTGGGGATGATTCAAGGTCTTGATCAATGTTGGCGATGTGAGAATCCATCGCATTCGAGGTGACGAGTTGATCAAGCAAATCCTGAAAAGTTACATTTGCAATCGAATTTAAGGCGCCTTGATCTTGAGCCTGAGTGCTTGAGTTCTCAATCAGTTAGGTTTGGAGAGAAGGTGAGTTTGTTTGAAAAGTGTCCATAGAGACAAAGCTTTCCGAGGTGTCAGAGTTATCCGTTGAAACAGGGTGATTGGAGTTGTGGTGGAGGAAATCATGGGGTTGAAGCTGATACAGACAATCCACCTTCTAGTGAGTGAGTCGTTGGCATCAAGTGCATATGTTGGAGGCCATCTCGTAGTGGAAATGGATGAGAGCTTTGTCGCCATTTTGGAAGGTCATTGGTCGGAAGAATTAAAGCCGGTCCCAAATGTGGATTTTCACCTTTACTCGGACCACAAATGTGTGGTATAGTGTTGCTTCCTGGATGTCAATGTCCAGCACTTCTCCAAGGACGCTAGCTGCGATGTGAGCCATTGAGATAGAGGCGTATTGGATGGGGAGGTCCCTCACCTGGACCCAAACCTGTAAGTACTCCATGAGGTGGGGGAGAGCAACACCAGTCCCATATTGAAGTACAACCGGCCAGCCATTGAAAATCACAGGTTATTGTCTCATCACCATTGTTATGTCCATCTCCGAGGTGAAGAAAAATTGGATGTATTCAAAGCCAATGATGCGTCCCACCACTGACGATGGCATTCTCCAAATTCTTGGAAGCATATCAATAATCTCTTGGAGATTCTGATCAACTAGGTGAAGGGGTCTCGCGATGATGCTTAATCTTTTTCTGGCCAAACTTTCAGCATAGGCGTGTTATGGTACAAAGCTAGGCATGTTGTTGCGTCCAAGGTGTAGATGTCTGATTCCATTGATATTGAAGTTCTCCATTTTGATGCTATTCGTTTAAGAAAAAGTGCTTGTGATGTTGAAACTGTACAGTTGAGGCTTAAATTGAACAGTATTGAGCTGCTTCTTGCCACTTAATGCTCGCGTGTTGAGGTATATTAAAGATCATAATTGTCTTGGCCTATGAGCTCCATGCACGGGAGTGGTGTATAGTCTTGAGCTGCCTATTAGGGTCGTAATTATGTTCTATGTTCTTGAAGGTTGAGAGGGTTGGGATAGGTTAATTACTCTGTTCTGTATAGGTGTCAGTTGATGATAGGTTGCAACTCTTGCTGAGGGAAAGAAACGTGGTGATGATGGTGTATAATGTGAGAAACGAGATTAGTAATGGCAGATTCTTCACACTGTTGCTAAGTCATGTATCTCGGGTAAAAGATAACATATGCAGTCATTCACATAGCAAACACACATAAAAATTTAATTATAAAAAGTATTCACACTTGGTCCTGCAACGAAGAAAGCACCAAGGAGTATTCTTTCAAAACCAGCTTCAAAGTGGCCACAAACTGACCAGCTTTCACATAGAAACCTTCAAACAATGAAAGTTTGATATCAAAGCTAAATCGAAGCTTGGTCTTTCGTATCAAGCCAGTTATTACCTTCAAACAACGAAACAAAGCAAAAGTAAAAGAAGACCAACATAATGAGTGGTCGAGTAATAGGGGATTGTATTGTTCTTTTGCTTTTTTGATAACAAGTTGAGATTACTAAGTTGTTAATACACTTGTACTAACTAATAAACTGAGATGATTTCGGCTACCAAGTTTTTACCCAAATGTTTTAAATTACAGAGTTCAGTTTAGTTAGGTTCCATAAAAGAATCGAACAGTTTTAATTTGGTTTGATTGAGATCGTAATTTTTTTTCATCAGAGTAACCAATTGAGATCATAATTAAGACGTTAATAATGGCTTTTCCGTTAATTAATTTGACAGTTATTTACATCTTCGTCTCTGCGAGTAGTGTGAATGGATAAATGATTAGTGAAGATATTTCTCTTTCAAGAGTTGCGTACTAGAAGTCTGTGAAGCTTGCACATGAAGTAAGTGAAATGGTAAAGATATTATATCAAAAGCTTGCAAACAAAAGTTTGTAGCGCTGTATTATATCAAAGTCAATCCAACCACGATGGCTCGATATTGCATACCTTGCGCAACACAAAGTTTTGAGAAATGCACCAAGCAGAGGGACCTGGATATACCGGTTTATACAACCCGGAGCAATGGATGGCTCGACAATTATGCTTGATGTCACTGCACTCAGACTTAAGGACAACATCTCCATCATGCCTACAGCTAATCTCATTACTCCACCTCAGGTCAGAAGAACCCAACCAACACACGAACCAGAACCAACACAGGAGCACAATGAAGAATCTGAGTGTTACCACTTTGACGATTATGTCGATCCAAAAATGTCAAAGTGACTCGAGATAACACGTAAAAACATCAGCAAGGTGCATAAAGGAATTAAATGGAACACTCATGTAATACATTTCATCCTGAAGAAGCTCTCTTTGTCATTTGGTTCCAGCACTAGAGATCAAGTTTAGACTCCTCCGGAAGTCCGAGCGCCAAGCCCACCACCTCTCAGACGGTCTACCTCTAGCTCAAGACCAATTAGCAGGCGCATAACCTCTGAGCAACCACGTACAGTGTCGTTAGTCGAACATCGACCAATGCCACAACTAGTACCTCTGCCGCGGGACTCTACTCAACAACTCTTTGGTTTTGACCTGAACTTTGACGCACAACACGAGCAACCTGTCGAGTCAGGTGGTGTTTTATTCACCTACACGACTAAGAGGACACCTGAGCTCAACCTCGGACAAAGCTTTGAACCACCAAGACAACGCAGATCAACGAGTCGACAATCTACTAGTCGACCCTACAGACTACAAACTCAGAGCCTTGAACCTCAGTTGGAACCGCAGGTATAATCCAGCACTTCACACCGCAGTTAGGACTTAACTGGTTCGATACGCAAGGTTCAACCTCGCAGTAATTCACGTTGCATCCTGGGTTCGGTGTCATTGATTAGTTTGGTTCGAGTTCTTAGCAATTCACATAGCCGCCTGGGTCTAGCATCATTGATCAGTTTGGTTCGAGTTCTCAGCAATTCACGCAGCCGTAGGGGTATAAGTTCCTGGATCCCATGGGTTCAATGTCATACCATTTGGGCACTCCTACTGAACAACAAACTCAGAATGATGATGACATAGATATGGATCCTGCCAGATGGTCCTTATTTCGCTGAGGTATAACCCTTTAACTCCTACTGTGCATATCATTGCATGTTTGAATTATATTTTCTGGTCTAGGATCCTTCTTAATTCTTTTATCTACACAAGAGACTATGTGATTTAAGTTTGGGGGAGGGTTCTAGAGGATATTTGATCATGTTTTCTCTGGTCTTATTTTTGATTATCATGCATTCATATCATTCATATTAAGTTTTATAAAAATCCAAAAGATTTTTCCTTTGATCATTGCATTGCACGTATAACATACAAAAAAAAATATTGTGTCATATAGGATCGAGTCTAGTTATGCATTAGGGATTATGATGATTTCGCCTTGCAAGATTGTTGATTTTTGTGCTGAATTCACTGCCTGAGTTTATGTTGTTTGCTGCTTGCTTTCTGGTCTGAAGTGTAAGACTGCACCCTGCTAAGAATGTTTAGTCTAAGCTTCATATTTTAGCTGAATTTTGCTGTGATTTGACGCCAATCCTTGCTAATTGAGAACCTAATATGAATGTTTAATTACCAAGCATTGAGTGTGGATCACAAAATACTTGGATTTCCTTTCACCGTATGCATATATTATGTTAATCCAAGTAGACTCCCACCTTAACTCTTACCTCCTTTCGAGCCATGCATTGTTTGTTGTGTGACTGTGAGGTCTATTTTTCGGTTTAATCTTGGCTAAAGTGTTGGGTTAGCGCTGACAGGAACAAGGTTTCAAGTAATTTCTGGTTCACGACTTTTGAACTAGACTAGGCGTAGGTGGTTTTTGGGTGTGGGATGCTTGTTTACTTCAGTTGGGAAAGGATTGAAGAAAAGAGTAAGGGCATGAGTTTAAGAGTCTAAAGGGGGAACGGGAATGTATGTATATTCTCGTAAAGGTTTCGGGAAATAAAAATGTGAAATTGGGTTCTAAGAAAGAAAAAGATAGACAAAGTCTAGTGTGTCTTATGCATTAAAAGTGAAAATAAAACCAGAGCTGTAGTGTGATATGATCCAAAGCCGCTAGAAAAGTTGAATTGAAAAACCCCTTTCCTTAGATCAGCAATGGAAAAGAAAGTTAGGAAGTTGATCCTAATGGGCGCTTGGCTGAAAGAAAGAAAAGCCTCTTTGATTTAAAAGGGTAGAAGTAGGATCAGTTTCTGGGATTTAGAACGAATAGGTTTGAGCTCGAGTTGGGTGCACTGGGTAGATGAGACCTTGTTTCTGTATGCATCTATTGGTTCTCATCTTTAGCATTATGCTAAAGCTTATTCCTTTATGAGTGATCCTTGTGCATATTTGATTTAGACAATACATGGGAGAGATCACTTTAACCTCTAAGACCATTCCCTCAGCCAAACGAGTTCATACAAAATGCATAACTTGGTTCACAGTTTGGATTAAATTGAATGTTAAAAGGAGTGGTTTATTTGAATGCAATTGTAGGTTGAGCTTTGACTTAGATTGAATTATGATCAACACGGCTAACATTTTCAGAGTATGACTTGTTTAGTACTGCAGCATAACACATCAAAACAAAACATTGAGTTTAGCATTTGAATCAGCTTGCTTTGGTTTTGAGTCTCCGTTTAGCAACCTCTTCTCTGAATTTGTTTTTATTTGATTGCTTGAGGGCAAGCAAAGAATAAGTTTGGGGGAGTTGATATACATGGTTTTTAGCATATTTTAGGAGTCTCATTTAGCTATTTTTTGCATATATTTCTACTACATTCACATCATTTTAGAGTCCAAATAGCTTCATTCATATGTATTAGCATACACGTTGCATTAGAGGAGATTTCAGGTTCTCCAGGCGCAAAAATAGAGCATTAAGGACAAGCAGAGACTAAGGGGTGCAAGGAGCAACACTTAGAATCGGATTGGAGCAAGAGGTTGTGAAAAATCAAACCAGTATTGGATGCAACTCGAGTCACAAATTGAATCTACAAGCACTACACTTGGTATCGAGTGGCAGATCGAGTCTAGGGGCACTCGAGGTGGCCTCGTGTCAGAAATCAAAAGAACTTGAGTTGCACTCGAGTGGTGGGTCGAGCGTGTATCAACTCGAGTTGCACTCGAGCCCGTGATCAGATTTTGGACATACAAGTGATGCATGTTCGAGTTAAAGTTCGAGTGGGTCGTGTTTAGAGCTACGAACTTTCATCTTGTGGGCCTTTCAGCATTTGGGTCGAGTTTAAAGTTGAAATCCATTACGATGGGCTTTTTTTCTGATGAGCCGAGTCAACCTAGGGTTTTACCAGACTTTGTATAAGTATTTGCGTTGGTTACCAAAAACGATTATCCTAGTTTTTACTACTTTCGTGCAAGCAGTCGTTTTCTTTGCTTTTGTAATCCCAAGAACAAAAATCTCTTGTTTTGGAGTTTATTTTTATGCAATTCAGTTTTTTGTTTAGCATTGATTTTTATTCTTGTTCGATTCTTCCTCAATGTTATCTGATATTAATTTCAAGCCTGCTGTTAAATTCATGAGTTCTGAGTAGTCACCTAAGGGTCTTGAAGATGAGTTTGGTTAGCGTGAATCTTAGGTTCTCTAGGTTAGGAATGATTAGATCTCATCTGATTTGGTGTTGTTAATGCTAGTTTCTTTCTGATCAACTGAAGCTCGTTCTAAGATTTTTTAGCAGTTGATAGGTGTTTGGTAGAACGTCTATTGATATTCCTCACTTTTACAAATTTTTAGCTCACTAATTCATATGTTTTCTTTAGTCTTTTTAATGTTTTTAGAGTCCCTACAGGTACAATTCTAGGATAATCTGGATTCCACGTGCGAAGTAAGTTAGGAGCTGAATTGGGAGATTTCTCGTGGAGCCTCACGATCGATCGATCCACCCTCTGATCGATCGTTCACAATCTTGAAGAGAAGTGTGCACTCGATTTATTGATTGACTTTACATACCTGGAGTGATCGATCACCATCCCTCAGCTCTGTGCACTCGATTTATTGATTGACATCATCTCCATTGAACGATCGATCAACGTTTAGAAGAAGAAGTGTTCGACACATTGATCGACCCCGTGCTTTTGTGATCGACCAATGAAGTGGTGATTGATCGATCAACATCAGGATCGATCGATCATCAACCCTGCGAAGCAAAAATCTAATTTCCTTATTTCTGTACCAGTTCGGTTTTATCACAATTTTTAGGTTAAAAACACGTTTTGAACTTTACTTATGATTATCAGGAGTTTTCAGAAACCTCTAAGAGGTTAGAGGAGAAGATTTGTATCTCTACACAATTGGAGAAGAATTTATAAACCTCTTATTTTCAATTTGCAATGAATTCCTTTATATCTCTTTGCTTTGTATCTATTTCCATGTCTGAGTAGATATGTAATCAAGTTTAGGGTTTTCAAAGATTATTTGGGAATAGAAAGATGAGGAACAAATAAGATCACTGGATGAATTCTTAACCTAGAAATATTGTTAATGCTTAGACTAGAGTAGCTAACTAGTCTATGATCATATGTTTTCTATTATTCCAAAAGCTTAATAGAAATTGGATCCTTTCTAAGGGAACAATCAATCCTTAACCACGACAGTTGATGTTAAGGTTGATTGTAGACATATTGGAACTGCTAGTTAATGCGCGTTTAGATCTATGGAACCAACGATAGTTAGGATCTCTTGGATGTTAGATGCAGAGATAGGTGCTATAGTTTATAGAGTCGAGAAAGTGCTATAATAAACCTGAATAGATTCCTCGTTCTAATTCCTAGATCTTCTTATTGAATTCCCTAAGCTTGCTGTCTTTAGTTATTGAATTACAATCTTTTAATTTACGCTGAAAATTTGGTTAAAACACAGTTCTAGTTTAGTCTTAGCTCTAATTAGGTAAAACAATTGATAGTGTAATAACTTGATCTCTGTGGATTCGATCCCTAGAACAATACTTCGTTTTGTTGTGCACTTGCAGTAGGATAGGGTTAAAACCTGAGTGTATCATCTAACCGAACCAATTTAGAGATTCACACGCTTAGCTCGAGGGATCGAATGTCTAAGGTGTGAATCAGCTCCAAGCGAGTTGATCATTCATGCTGGTTAAATTATCAAAACGCCTATGGCGATAGGGTCCGTTAATAGCTTAATCGAGTCTGTTTGCCATGAGAGAGAATTCATTGCTTTGTGTTCTTGCTGCTTAGAGATTAGCTCTATTGAGTGTTGTCAAGCGCAGTTGATCTAAAAGTCACGTTAATCCATGATACTCACCCCTCATGAACCCATTTTCTCATCACCCTTCGCTTGATTTACTTGTTATTTTGTTGTTTACTGCTTGCTCTGTTTTTACTCTGATCACTTTTCTTTGTTTTATTTATTTTCAAGTTTGATTTAGTTTATGCTCGAATTTAATTTAGGTTGCTAGACATAATTCACTCTGATTGGCTTGGATTATAGTAATTAACTGCATCTTGATTAATAGATACATTCCCAGTTGGTTTGACACTTTTTGTGCTAGTTCGATACATTAATACGATAGGGTTTGGCAATATAGTAAAATCTTGTTATAGTGACCAAAAAAAACAAGAGTAAAATCTTGTTATCAGTTTTGATTTTGCGTCAAAGACTTGTAGCTCACGTTGCGTTTGTATGAAATAGAATAAATCTTTCTTATTCAGCATACGTTTTTTGTTTTGCATAAGAGAAGAAGTAATTATCAATGATCACTAATACTTGGATTCTTTACTCACAACATAGTCAAAATTCACGACATATGATCTAATATCTATCATATAATAAATTAAAATTTTATTCTTGCTAATAACTAATTATCTAAATGGAATAAAAATGAATAATTGATAGATAATTAAGAAATTAAAATAAATAACTATAGCCTTTCTCTATATCATTTTTTTACTCCATGATTATTTTTGTTAAATTGTAGATTTAAATGTTTTTGGTTTGAAATTTAGTTTAGTTTGGTGTGTGGATTATAACTATCTCTAAATAATTTTATTTTTTACTCCATTATGTGATTATTTTGGTATTTTAACGGTTATAAAATTTTTGAAAATAAATTTTTATTAGCTCGTTTCTAGACTATGTTCCTTTTTAAAATATCTTTGTGTGTTTATTTAAAGCAATTAACTAGTTGATACATGTCTCATGTCAATTTACAACAGTTTAATTTTGATTTAACTAGATAAGATATTTTATTCAATTTTGATTGTGTAAAACTAATCACTTAACCAAATAGTATAAAAAAACAAGATAGTTATTCCCATATAACAGAATTATTCTTACCATCAAAAGATAGATATTTGTAATAATTTTTATTTTACGATTAGTAATAGATATAGATACTTTGTAGTTTGTTGTAGTATAGATTAATATTTACAATTTTGTATACTTTTCTATTTACGATAATTACAAAACGGATATGTACAATAATTTTTTGTTTTGGAATTCGTAATAAGGATATATATATATATATATATATATATATCTTAATATAGATAAATTTATATTTCCTTTTTATATTAAGATTGTGAATAGAGGTATACAAATAGAGATAAATATTTGCAATTTATTCTCTAATTTTTTTATATACCATACAGAATCTATCTTCTGTTATGCTTTCTCTTTTTTCTTTTTTTTTTATTAAGATGCTAAGACTGTGACAAATTTTTTGATCACAGGATTTAACATGTGCTATAATTCTGTTAAACCTATATTTTACATAATAAAAACTTAAACCTCACGCTACGTGAAATCATAGTTATTAGGATTTTGTTAAATCAATTAATTAAAGATCTTTATTATGGATATAGTCGGCGGAGTTACGCATAATAAATGTATATAAATACAAGTTCCTTCACTCTTTGTGACATTACAATTCTAAAAAGCTCAAAGCAATAATGGTCACTTTGGTTCAGAACAATGATAGTAGTTGCAATGATACAAACCGACGATATGTTGATTTGACGAATAAACGACTTGGACACGAACCAGAGATTTTTGTGAAACAAATTGAAGCTTCTAAAAAATCAAAGTTCTTCGCCGGATCTTGTTGCTTGGTTTAGCCGTCTCCATGTTCTCTTCCGGTTCCAACTTTTTTGAGAAAGAACAGTCAGTTTTCGAGCAGATGTTGAAGAATCATGAGGAAAAGAAGAAGTTTCTGTAAATGTAGATCACGTTCCTGATCTATTCATTTAAATTAAATATTTATTATTTAATAGAAGTTTCTTTTATTTTTATTTTGCATTTGAGGAAGAGTAATTAATAATGATCACAACTCAATTTAACCAAAATTAATAATGATCACTCTAAATACATTTGTTTATTAAAAATCAATCTAAAATATAATTGAATCCTGAATATGATTTATTTTCGACCTAATTAACTTATTTTTTTGCCGAGTTCTTCTTTCTACAAGATGTTGAGTAAAAAAAATTTTAGAGTGAATTTTACTATAGGGATACCTTTTGTCAATTCAATTGCTGAAAAAAGTAAAAAAAAAAAAAAAACAAGTCATTTAAGTCGATCACATATATATATTTGTAAAATAGTCGATCATATATGGAGCATATTTAAATTAAAAAAAGAAAAAAACAGAAACCCTAACCGGCCCCAATACAACAAAGAGGCAAATGAAAATGACTACAACAATTGAGTACCCTTTTGATAGCTCTTAGTTATCTCCAAATTATACTCCCAAGATTGAGACTATGACTTGACAGATTATCATTTGTATTCCTCCACTGATGAGAAGAGCTCGTGGTCCTAATTTGTCTACTAATGTTGAGAGTACAAGAACAGCTCCCTCCTGCTAAAGCTGATGAGTATAGAGATGCATTTCCTCCAAAACCCATTGTCTGGATCAGAACAAGAGCATAAAAGATAATGGAGTTTATCCTTGTGAACTCAACTGCACATAATGGCCAGTGCACACTTGCCAAAGTTAAAACATATATTAACCAATGTAATTCACAACCTATTTAACAAAAATTCATGAAAAAACTAATATTTTTATTTATTAACTTCTCTAATACTTAATGTCCAACATATCACTTATTTGTCTAATTTAATCTTCATTCAAATTCAAAACCTTAAAGGTGATTATGGTCAAAACTTAAAAACAAGCTGAGATGTGATCCCTTCAAAGTTTAAGTTTACGTAAAATCCTAAGTTAACTGGCTTAGGTTTAATAAAAGAATTAATTAACCAAAAATAAAAATTTAACCAATCAAATAAAAGAGATAAGTAAAATCCCAAGTTAAATAGGATTTGGGGATTAGCTTAATTAATAAGTCGGTGGAGTTCACACGTTTTATGTATTTCTATAAATACAGAGTTACTTCTTTGAGAAATCACACATAAGCTTAAAGCCATAATGACTTCGGTTCTTCTTTCTTCTCAAAACAATCACGAATCCTTGGTGGTTAAACCTGCTGGTGCTTATGCTAATCTTGTTATGGAAAACGTTAGAATCCTCAAACGTGGCGAGCCACTAAGTGCGTTTCAGAACAATGATAATGGTAGCAACGAAGATGATGATGCAGAACGACGATTTTTGGATATGATTGAAGCTGAACTAGATAGTTTGTTGAAGGAGCAAATTGAAGCTTCTAAAGAATTGAAGAACTTTGCTGGATCTTATTGCTTAGTTTCGCCATCTCCATCTTCTGTTCCGATTCCAAGTTTCTTGCAGACGAAGAATCACTTTTGGACCAGATATTGAAGAAGAATCATAAGAAGACTGGAGTTTTAGGTTCTATTAGTCAGTTCAAATTCGAGTTTTGTAAACCTTGGCGCTTTAATTTAATGGCTTTTGTGTTTTGTTTTTGCGTCAAAGACTTGTAGCTCACGTTTCGTTTCTATGAAATAATATAAAATATTTTATTATTTAACATAAGTTCTGTTTTTGCATTAGAGAAAGAGTAATTAATAATGATAACAGCATATATCAGATTTCAAAATCAAACAGAACATACCAAATTAGAAAGAAAGAAAAAACCAATCTGTATAAACGTTTATCGAAGAATCCATAATTGATAATTCTTTACGTTAAGACAGAAAGAATTTATGTCATCAAAATCGAAATCCGTTTTTATATAATGGAAATAAATATAATTCCCATTACTGTCATTCTGATTATAAATATGATTCAACTCCTTAGTTCTGCCATCATTCTGATTATAACAATTCTTGATATTTTATTTTTACCCGAAAAAATAATGTTAAGAACAAAGATTGTCTCTTCTGATGTGTGTGGGTAGGTTTTGTTTTTTTTCTCGTTTTTTACTAAACCATTAATTTTTAATTTTATTTTGGAATAATTTCATGTAGAATTTTGATAATTATATTTGTTTGTAAATAGAATCCAATAGAATAAGTGAATACGAGAACATTGCACCTTAGATATATACAGTAGAGTCTGTTGAGTAAGCTTGATATAGATAACTTGAGCTGTAAATTATTTAAAGTTGGTTAGGATAAATCCTATATATTAGGAGAAAATCTAGATATAGTTAATTCTTAATTAACATAGGATTTTTGAGTAATGAGAATTTATAAATAAGAGATATCAAAGTTGTGATATCCTTATAGTTATTTGTGTTTGAGAACTTTAGTTTTTAAGCTATATTTCTAAAGTTAATAAGAAGAATTGTTTCTTAATCGATCTTGTTATAAGGTTTAGATTCTTCAATTGGTATCAGAGCTTAAGGAGAATCGAAATAAGAAACTATTACGAATGGTGATCTAAAAAAACATGGGAAATATTGTTCCAACAAAGGCGACGGGAGGAGGAGGATCTTCTTCCGCAGCAATTCAATGTCCTATGCTTTCGGGCATGAATTACAGGTGTGGTCTATGCGTGTGAAAGTGATGTTTCAGTTTCATAAGGTTTGGGACATAGTTGATAAAGGAGGCGATGATTTAGAGAATAAGAGCCTTATGAAAGCTCTTTTGTTCCAATCAATACCTGAAACACTTATCTTGCAAGTTGGTAACCTTGAAACACCAAAAGAAATATGGGAGGCTATCATATCTCTTCATGTAGGAGTCAAGAGGGTTAAGGAGACGAGACTTCAAACTTTGATGGCTGAATTTGAGAGATTAAAGATGAAAGAAACTGATACAGTTGATGAGTTTGTTGGAAAACTTTCGGAGTTGACCTCTAAAGCTGCAACACTTTGAGAGAATATAGGTGAAACAAAAATTGTGAAGAAGTTTCTTCATAGCTTACCAAGGCAAAAATTTATTCACATGGTGGCTGCCCTAGAGCAAGTTCTTGATTTGAAAACAACAACTTTTGAAGATATAGTTGGAAGGATCTAAGCTTACGAGGAAAGAATTTGTGATGAAGGAGACAATTAGATGATCAAGGAAAGTTGATGTATGCAAATTCATCAAACTACGATAATGGTAGAGGAAGAGGTTGAGGTCGTGGTGCTCGAGGCGAGGAAACTTTGGAGAACAATTTGGAGAAGGACAAAGTAATTATGGTGATAATAAAGGATACAAGAAGGATTTGTCTAAGATTGTGCATTTTTGATGTGACAAGCTAGGTCACTTTGCCTCTAAATGTCCGGATAGACTTCTAAAGCTTCAAGAAATCGAGGAGAATAATGACGAGGAGATTCAAGATGGTGAAGATCTCTATATGCACGAGATTGTGTATCTCAATGAGAAGAATGTTACACCAACCAACTACATTGTTTCAAAGGAAGAAAGTAATGTTTGGTATTTAGACAATGGAGCTAGTAATCACATGACCGGTGAACGAAGATACTTCATTGATATTGATGAGACCATATCCAAGAAAGTACATTTTGGTGATGATTCAAGAGTAGACATCAAAGGAAAGGGGTCAATCACATTCTTTGATCAAAATGGGAAGGCAAAAGTTGTACCGAATGTTTATTACATTCCGGATTTGAAGAGTAATATTATTAGTCTCGGACAAGCAACCGAATCGGGATGTGATGTTAGGATGAAGGGAGATGTTTTAACAATGTTAGATCGAGAAGGAGGAGTCATTGTTACAACTAAAAGATCACCTAATCGTCTATAGAAAGTGAAATTGGCAATGAAAGAGGTTTCATGTTTGCAAGTTAAAAAGATTTCAGATTCAAGCGTGTGGCATTCAAGGATGGGACATGTCAATATTGATAACTATATCGAATGATAAGTAGAAACATGGTAAGAGGAGTACCACGTTTTAATGTAGTAAAGGAGATTTTTCAATCTTGTCAACTAGGAAAACAAGCAAGACATCCACAAGCATCATTGTTTCGAGCTTTTAATAGACTGGAACTAGTTCATGGAGATCTTTGTGGGCCAATTGAACCAAGCACTATTGCAGAGAATAAGTACATTTTTGTACTTATTGATGATTACTCAAGGTTTATGTGGTCGATTCTCTTGAAAGAAAAAGGAGAAGCTTTCTCGAGGTTAAACAATTTACTAGTATTGTGGAGCAAGAAATTGGAGAAACTATGCAAGTATTTAGGACCGATAGAGGAGGAGAGTTTATGTCACATGAGTTTAAAACGTTTTGTGAAAACAAAGGCATAAAAAGACATCTCACAGCGCCATACACACAACAACGAAACGGTGTGGTCGAAAGACGGAATCAAACACTTTTGGAGATGACAAGGAGTGTCATGAAACACATGGATGTACCTGATCGTTTATGGGGTGAAGCAATTAGGCATTCAACTTTCCTTCTTAATAGAATTGCTACAAGAGCACTAAAGGATATGACACCTTATGAGACATTCAAAAGAAAGAAACCGAATCTTGAACACATAAGGGTATTTGGATGCATTGCTTATGCAAAGAAGGAAATACCATACTTGAAAAAATTGGATGATAGATCAAGAATACTTGTTCACTTGGGAGTTGAATCCGGAACTAAAGGGTATCGGTTACTTGATTCAAAAGCTAAGAGAATAATTGTTAGTAGAGATGTTGTGTTCGACGAGCACAAGCATTAGAATTGGAAGAACACGAGACATGTATCTTCGATTTATGATTCGCCACAGCAAGTTTTCGGAAATTTTCTTGAGAATTTTTCATCTTCTCACGATGAAATTATGCAAGAGAAGGAGGATGAGGAGTTTGAAAACATTGGGTTAGATGATGAGCATCAAGAAGATGACGTGATTGATTCAAGTCAAGGGGATGTTGCAGATTTGAGACGATCACAAAGAGCAATAAAGAAGCCAACGTATCTAGATGATTACATCTTACTTGCTGAACAAGAAGGAGCAATTTTGTTGCTATGTCTAAACAATGAACCAAAAAATTTCGGAGAAGCCAAGGATTCGAAGGAGTGGACAAAGGCTTGTAATGATGAAATTTCTTCAATTATTAAGAATCGAACTTGGGATTTGGTTGATCTTCCAATAGGAGCAAAATCAATTGGTCTTAAGTGGGTGTTTAAACTCAAAAGGAACTCGGATGGGAGTATTAATAAACACAAAGCAAGACTTGTTGCAAAAGGATATGTACAAAGGTATGGAATTGATTTTGAAGAAGTTTTTGCTCCGGTGGCTAGGTTAGAAACAATTCGATTGTTAATTAACTTATCAGCAACTAATGGATGGGAGATACATCATCTAGATTTTAAGACAGTCTTTCTTAATGGAGAACTTAAAGAAACCGTTTATGTGATTCAACCGGAAGGATTTGAGAAAGAAGGAGAAGAGACAAAGGTTTATAAGCTCAATAAGGCTTTATATGGTTTAAAGCAAGCTCCTAGAGCATGGAACATCAAATTGAATGAAAGCTTGAAAGCATTAGGGTTTGTCAAGTGTTCAAAGGAGCCTTCGGTAGATAGACAAATCGATGGAGATGATCTTCTTGTGGTAGCGGTCTATGTTGATGATTTGTTTGTTACTGGAACATCTTTACGTTTGATAAGTAACTTCAAGAAGGAGATGTCTTCGAAATTTGATATGAGTGATCTAGGTTTGTTGACATACTATCTCGGTTTAGAAATATGTCAAGAAGAAAGAGGTATAACTTTAAATCAAAAAATGTATGCTTTGAAAATTCTCGAAGAAGCTAATTTACTAGATTGCAATCCGGTTCAAACACCAATGGAACCAAATCTTAAGATTTCAAAGGCGAGTGATGAAAAATACATAGATGCAACGAATTATAGAAAGTTTGTTAGCTCCTTGAGATATTTGTTACATACAACACCAGATTTGAGCTTTAGTGTTGGAGTTTTGATACGATATATGCAACAATCGAAGGAATCTCATGGTCATGCGTTGAAACATTGTTCGAGGTATGTTAAGGGAACAATCAACTATGGTTTGGAGTTTGTGAGAGCAATGAGAAGTGTTCCAAGGCTCATAGGATATAGTGATAGTTCTTATAGTGTTGATCCGGATGATGGAAAGAGCACAACCGGTCAAATTTTTTATCTTGGAGAAAGTCCGATTACTTTGACATCACAAAAACAAGAAATCGTTGCTCTATCCTCATGTGAAGCTGAGTTTATGGCAGGAACAGAGGCAGCAAGACAAGCGATTTGGTTATAAGATCTCTTAAGTGAGGTAATGGGAACACAATGGGAAAAAGTTGCGATTCATATTGATAATAAATCCACGATTGCATTGACAAAGAATCCAGTGTTTCACGGACGAAGCAAGCACATCCACACACGTTTTCATTTCATTAGAGAGTGTGTTGAGAAGGATCAAATTGAAGTGGAATATGTATTGGGAAGTGAACAAAATGCGGATGTGTTAACTAAAGCACTTGGAAGGATCAAATTTAAAGAGATGAGAAGTCTTATTGGAGTAAAGGACATCAAGAAGTCGATTTCAAGCTTAAAGGAGTGATTGTTGAGTAAGCTTGACATAGATAACTTGAGTTGTAAGTTATCTATAAGTTGGCTAGGATAAGTCCTATATTTTAGGAGAAAATCTAGATATAATTAGTTCCTAATTAACATAGGATTTTTGAGTAATGAGAATCTATAAATAAGAAATATCAAGGTTGTGATATCCTTAGAGTTATTTGTATTTGAGAACTTTAGTTTTTGAGCTATATTTCTAAAATTAATAAGAAGAGTTGTTTCTTAATCGATCTTGTTATAAGGTTTAAATTTTTCAGAGTCAAGATGTTGCACAGAACATCCAAAACTTGGAAAATGTCTTCCAGGAATTGATGACGAGGAGAAAAATGAAAAATGTTGGAAATTGCGTTAAAGGATGCACCAAAGGAGGATTTTGTAAACGTTTTGGCAAAAAACATACAGTATATGTCATTGTCGTTGTTAGGCAGTCACAAACAATAGCTAGGTCTAATTTTTAACCAAAAAAAAAAGTAACGTTCATGGAAAATATAATATTATACTATTTCATTGTTCTAGTGACAAAAAAAAAAAAACTATTTCATTGTTCTAATATAAATAATATAATTCAAAAGCTTTACTGTCTATTTATATATAGTATATGATATATATGATACATTTGTCATGTCTAATTTTCATAGATCCATAACTATTAAGAATGAATCATATATTTATCAATGTAATAAACATCTTTCTATAATTTCATGCAAATATAATAATAAATAACTCCAACTTTTGATTTTATATATTTAAATTTGTACATTTGTATCTATTTATATATATATAGATTTTCTTCATATAAATACTAGATTAGCGCCCTAGTAAATATGCTGGCATAATATATATAGGAAATTAGTAAAAGTACCCCAATTCAAATAACCAAATTTTTAAAGTTTTGTTGTGAAGTTTAATATTAAGGAAAAAACTTAAAAACTTTAGAAGTATCCCATACCAAATATAAAGTAGGAGACTTCAAATACAAAGTATTTGTAGGAGATGCCCATTTTGGTGTTTTGTTTTCCAATTTCAAAGTTTGTAGTAGGTCTGAGCGTTCGGTTAAATGGTTCAAGTTCGGTTCAGGAAGTTCGCGTTCGGAAAATTTGTAATTCAAAAAAAGATAGTTGCGTGAATGGTAAATAATATATATTTGGTTCGGTTTAGTTTCGGGTTCGATTTGCTTTTAAAATCTTTTATAAAATAAGTTATATTTATGACCAAATTATATTTTTTATAATGTTTTGAGCAATAAAATGTACATAAAATTAAAATTAATTAAGTAATTTTAGTTAAAGATTGTGTATTTTCATATATTAAAGGCATACATCAATATCTTTTTATTAAAGTATTAGTTATTTTTATGAATATCGGTTAATTTTATTTGGTTTCTCATAATTTGGGTTCTGTTTCGTTCGGGAAAATTTAATTCGGTATTGAAGATTTCATTCCATTCGGATAATTTTATATATCGGTTCAAGTTTAGGAATATCGGTTTTGGGTTCGGGAATTTTTGCTCGGTTAAGGAATTATGGCTAGACCTAGTTTGTAGTTAGTATTCACTCACATGTTTCACATATTATTTTCTGCAATAAAATCTATATTATATAACATAAGTTTCTTGTTTTGCTTTAGAGAAAGTGCAATCAATAATCATTAACAAATACTTATAATAACCAAAACATATTCTCTTTTAGATACAAAAGTATTGTCTCTTTGTTACCTTCTAAGCTTCAAGATCTTGATTTGTTGTTGCAGGTAATAGTTTTTTCCAAAACCAATGTTTACTCCATAAGATTGACATCTCTTCAATTGGTACTCCTTTAGTTTCAGGCAACAGGAAATAGACAAAAATGGTCATTACAGTGACCCAACCAGCAAAGAAGAGAAAGATACCAAATTTGAAAGAACAGAGAAGAGAAAGGAAAGCTTGAGCTATGATGAAAGTGAAGAGAAGATTCACAGCAACTGTGATACTTTGTCCTGCTGATCGAGTCTCCAATGGAAAGATCTCGCTCGGTATGGTCCAGCCTAACGGACCCCAAGACCATCCAAATGCTACAACAAAGAGGCAAATGAAGATGACTACAACTATTGAGTACCCTTTTGATAGCCCTTGGTTGTCTCCAAATTTCACTCCTAAGATCACTGAGACTATAACTTGACAGATTATCATTTGTATTCCTCCACTGATGAGAAGAGCTCGTCTTCCTAATTTGTCTACTAATGATATGGATATCAATGTTGAGAGTACAAGAACAGCTCCTGTTAAAGCTGATGAGTATAGAGATGCATTTCCTCCAAATCCCATTGTCTGAAACAGAACAGGAGCATAGAAAAGAATGGAGTTTATTCCTGTGAGGATCTGAAACATAGGCATACAAATCGCCATAACTAACTGAGGCCTGTTTCGTTTCTGCAGAATGTTTCTGAAAGGATGTTTGATGGAATTTGCAAGCTCACTTGCGTCTATCATGTCTTGAAGCTCAGCATCAACGTTTCCTGTTCCTCTTAGTTTCTCCAAGACACGTCTACCTCTTTCTGCTAAACCTCTTTCGATCAAACTGTTGGGAGTTTCAGGTAACAAATACCCACCAAGTGTCATAAGCAGAGCTGGAAAAGCAGCTAAACCAAGAGAGAGTCTCCATCCCCATGGTTTAAGCTTTTGAGTACCATAATTGACCATATTTGCAGTGAAGATCCCAAGAGTTGTAGCTAACTGAAACATCATGTTTAATCCACCTCGTAGATGAGTAGGTGACACTTCTGATAGATACAAAGGAACTGCCTGAAAAACAAATCCAAACCAAGCTACTTTCAGAAACAAGAGATTGATTTACTACCAAAGCATGGAGATGATGACACCAAACAATTCTCTAACCTGATTTCCAAATCCAATGCCAACACCAAGCATGATCCGTCCAATAAGAAGCATAGCTAAGTTCACAGCTCCAGCATTCAAAGCAGCTCCAATAAAAAAACTGATTCCACCACAGACAATACTTGCACGCCTACCATACTTCCTAGTAACAGGTGAAGCCACAAGAGTAGAAACCAAACCAGCCAAGTAAAGTGAAGAAGTGAAAACAGCTAATTCCTGACTATCATACTTGCAGTAATTACTTTCATGAGCATGTTTCTTCTTCTCATAAACCTCATGGAAAAATTCCTCAAGAAATTCATCCATTGATGTAACTCCACCTGCAAACAAAACCCATCTCAGCCAAATTTGATTAGATCAACAAACTAGATTCCATAAGAAGAAGAAAAACCTGAAACTCCAATGTCATATCCAAAGATAGATCCACCAGTGGCTGCAACAAGACAAGCAATTACAACATAACCAGTGACTTTCCCTTGATATTGTTCTGCTCTCTCCTTAGCTACACCAGATGGACTAAAAGACCCTCCTGCCATTTTCTTTTCCTTCTTCTTCCACTACTCTCCTTCTTAAGAATTTGCTGCAATGGTTGACTCTTTCTTTTTAAAGTTCCGGAATCTGAGAGATAACAACACAAAAAGAGCATCTACATTCACATCTTCACGTGTCTTGTATTCGATTTAATGATCATTGAATGCTTATTGAGAATTGTGATAATTACGTGTAGATTTTGTTTGGTGTATCATTGTTTAGAATCAAGTTCAACACTTAAAAGAGACCTTATCTTCACAAAAAATCAAATATTTAATGCAATTTAATTTGCATTTCTTCTCTTTTTTTTTCTCGTGCATGTCTTCTTTAGAATCTACATCTTCACAAAATCTTCATGATCTTAGGAATCTAATCAGAATATTCAATCATTTGAAGATTAAAAGAGATTTTTTACCTTTTTGTGTGTCATCATCATGATCATCAGGATTCCGATCTTATTCCTTTCTAACAACCGGAAAAATCAAAATCGTTTCTAATCTTTTTCTCATCATCTTGAATAAAAATTGGTTTCGAAAATCGGTTTAATTCTGTAAAAATTCAGGAATTGAGAAGACTTACAGAAGAAAAAGGAAAGAAGATGTGACGATTTTATGTAGACTGGAAAAATGATTCAGACTTGGTCTTGGTTTGATATCTCTTTCATTGAACTTAAAGCTCCTACAATGAAGGCGATGTTATAGATGATATTTGACCAAGCAAAAAAAAAAAACAGTCGAATACAGATTTTTGATTTTTATTACAAATCTAAAGCAAATCAATGCTCTGAAACAGACAAGCAATGGATTTGAGACAAGTGTAAGAAGAATTCACACCAAATTGTTTTCACCATAAGAAGAACGATGAAGATGACATTTTTGGAGTATTAAGATACTCAATATTTGGATAAATAATTAAATTTGAATCATTAAAACAAAAAAGTGGCTGTAGTTTAGTGGTTAGAATTCCACGTTGTGGCCGTGGAGACCTGGGCTCGAATCCCAGCAGCCACACTTTTTTTCTTTTATTTTTGTTTTTCACATTTATGACTCATTACTAGATCTGGACCGTCCAGAGGCAAAAAAGAAGAAAAGATCTGGACCGTCGAATATATCCCCGCCATTTTCTATGATAATTTTCCCGCCTAATCTCATCGTCTTTTACAATCCTTTTACCGCCCAATTCCGTGTTGCAGTCACTGCTCGAATCCTTTGTGTCTCCTCTCTAATCCTTTCTCTTCGATTTTTTTCTCTCTAGACCCAAGTTTCCGACCATGAAAGACCTTGATTTCGATGGCGACAAAGGTAAATTCTCTCTGCTTTCTTCGTCGATTTGTGTTTTTTTTTCTCGATTATTTCTTCCTCTTTGTTTTTTTTGTGGGTTTTGATTTTTACCTTTTCTTATTGCAGCTATTGCGAAGGAATTTCTTGCGACTTTCTCTGATGCTAATGGCGTATCTAAGTACATGGAGATTCTCGTGAGTTTCATTTGATTTGATTTACCAATTTTCTCTTCTAGGGTTTGGCAAAATCTCCGTATGTTAGGGTTTTACTCGATAAATTAACAATCTAATTCAAATTTAAGCTCGTTTAAGTCTATTCATTATCTCTATTTATGTTTTGTATGGCTTTCGCGAGAACTATATTGGAATTGGCGTATTGGGAATTTATTTCTGGGCAGCGACAATAATCCTTATATTTTCCCCCTTTTAACTGCATTATTGTTTCTGCAGCAAGAGGTTGCAAATCGTAAGATTCGGGCTATTCAGGTCGACGTTCAAGACTTATTCAATGTGAGTTAATTTCTCTCCTGTTGTTCCTTTTTGGATGTTGCAAAGGCATATGAACTTACCCCTCTCTTTGCTGTTTCAGTATAAGGATTATGATGAGGAGTTTGTCAGACGGTTGACTGAGAACACACGCAGATATGTTTCCATTTTCTCTTCTGCTATTGATGAATTGCTACCAGAACCCACAGAGGCGTTTCCAGATGATGATCATGATGTACTGATGACACAGAGAGCCGAAGATATGAATGATAATCCAGATGTTCCTGACCCGCGTCAGCAAATTCCGCCTGAGATTAAAAGATTTTAGTACGTTTAGACTGCTCTCTCGTAGCTTAAATGATTTCACTTAACTCTTTTGTAGCTTTTTTTTCCAATGATATAGTTAAGATATGTGAGATGATCTTCATTAGTTGTGAATTGCTAGTTGTAACTCAGTTACGAACTATTATGTCCCTTTCTTTACTGGATTGTATTGACAGATTATTTAATAACTCAATTTTACATTGAATATTCCCTTCAAAAGTTTGCTTATGGTTTTTATTTTGATTCAGCGAGGTTTATTTTAAAGCTCCTTCAAAAGGACGGCCATCTTTCATCAGGGAAGTTAAGGCTTCACACATTGGGCAACTTGTCAGGATATCTGGGATTGTGACCCGCTGCTCAGATGTCAAGCCACTGATGGCGGTTGCTGTATACACGTGTGAAGATTGTGGTCATGAAATTTACCAGGTACCCAACTATGCCTACCAGATCGTAGTTTTTTTTTTTTTGCTAACTACCAACTCTGATTCTTTCTGATGCGTGCAAAACCAGGAAGTCACATCTAGAGTCTTTATGCCTTTGTTTAAGTGCCCCTCCAGCCGCTGTAAGCTTAACAGCAAATCCGGAAATCCAATTCTTCAGCTCAGAGCATCAAAGTTTCTAAAGTTTCAGGAGGTTCTTTTCTGGTTTACGAGTGTCATTTATGTGAAGGCTCTGATATGAAACTAATGAGCAAAAACTTTAATATGTTGCAGGCCAAGATGCAAGAATTGTCCGAACACGTACCCAAAGGGCATATTCCGAGGTCCATGACTGTTCATCTTAGAGGAGAGTTGACCAGAAAGGTTGCTTTTCTTGACCTTGGTCTTATGTTACTATTGGAGTCTATTTGTTCACCTTTCAGAGTCAATTGATGGGTTGCTTAAGAGATAGTCCAGTGATAAGTTAGTGTTGGCTTACAAGCATAGGTTGAGCAGTTGTTGATGAAACTGTACAATCTAGTTTGAGGTTCAACTGCTCCTTACTGCCAGTGAACATTTTGCCAGGAATCTTAAATATTCATTCGATGCTAAGGAAATAACTTGTTATGATGCAGCTCAGCAATTATAATTTTTATACAGTACCTGTCCAGCATTCAAGAAGAGTTTTTTCTATTGCTGTATTGGGACTTAATCTACAGCAATTATCATTTACTGTAGTAAAATTGTTAATTTCTGACTAAACTTCCTTAAACCCTTGTAGGTGTCACCTGGTGACGTTGTTGAATTCTCAGGGATTTTTCTTCCCATTCCTTACACTGGGTTTAAAGCACTTCGAGCTGGGTTAGTAGCAGACACTTACCTGGAAGCAACGTCTGTTACTCATTTCAAGAAGAAATATGAGGAGTAAGTCATTGGTAGACCTTAGCACTGACGAAATATCTAATTTAGTAACCTACGCCATGGCTTTTTGAATTTATTTAAGTTGCAAAGCAGATTTGGTGTGTGCACAATCTCAGAAAGCACCTTGACTTTTTCTTTTATGATCTACAGATATGAGTTTCAGAAAGATGAGGAAGAACAGATTGCTCGTTTGGCCGAAGATGGTGATATCTACAATAAGCTATCACGATCTTTGGCTCCAGAGATTTATGGACACGAAGATATCAAAAAAGCTTTACTTCTCCTTCTTGTGGGTGCCCCTCACAGGCAGTTAAAGGATGGGATGAAGGTGAACTTTCTTATCTTCCAATACTTCCATGATGTTGCTACTTTTTATGATAGAGACTATACACTGGTTAGAAAGCAATTTTTTACTTTAGTTCATCTCCAACTATATCATTTTACCTCTTTCCATCCACTTCTAGTGTCCATAGTCTTCATTCACTGAGTTATGGAGCCTTATGATTTACATTCTGGGCACAAAGTTTCAGCATTAAAAGAACATTGGACTTGACTGGAACAGTTATTAAGTGTGAAGACAATTAAAATCCTTAGCTTTATGAATGATCTTTGCAGATTAGAGGAGACGTGCATATATGTCTAATGGGTGATCCTGGAGTTGCCAAAAGTCAGCTTCTCAAGCACATTATAAATGTTGCTCCAAGGGGAGTCTACACGACAGGCAAGGGTAGCAGTGGAGTTGGTCTAACTGCTGCTGTTATGAGAGATCAAGTAACAAATGAGATGGTTTTAGAAGGAGGAGCATTGGTGAGTTACAATGATTCTTCACATTTGACATCTTAGAACATGATGTAATGCTATATAATATAGAGGACTGATACAATCTCAATTTCAGGTGCTAGCTGACATGGGAATCTGTGCTATTGATGAGTTTGATAAGATGGATGAATCAGATCGTACTGCAATTCATGAGGTCATGGAGCAACAAACTGTAAGCATTGCAAAAGCTGGGATTACCACGTCTTTGAATGCCCGAACAGCTGTTCTTGCTGCAGCCAATCCTGCCTGGTAATTGACCTATTATGATACGTATAAAAAACTTGTGTAAATTGTGGGATTATTGCTATCGGTATTGAAGTATGTGCTTTGTGTTCATGAAGGGGAAGATATGATTTACGAAGAACTCCAGCTGAAAACATTAATCTTCCACCAGCCCTTCTTTCAAGATTCGATCTTCTGTGGTTGATATTAGATAAGGCAGACATGGACAGTGACCTTGAATTGGCTAAGCATGTGCTTCACGTACATCAGACACTAGAATCTCCTGCGCTCGGCTTCGAACCGCTGGAACCAAATATTCTCCGGTAAGTTAAATAGCTTTTATAGCATTCTTGTTCTGCAGAGTCAGAAACTTTTAACCTGAACATCTCTGGTTCTCTAGTGCATACATTTCAGCTGCGAGGAGATTATCACCATATGTACCGAGGGAGTTAGAGGAATATATAGCAACGGCTTATTCCAGCATCAGGCAAGAAGAAGCAAAATCAAATACTCCTCATTCTTACACAACAGTGAGAACACTACTCAGCATTCTGCGCATATCCGCTGTAAGTAAAATAACATGATCTGAAGTAGGAATTCTGGCATTGGTAGATAAGCTGTTGTCTCTTATAATTGAATATAACTGCTTTTTTGTTTCTATATATATTAAACTAAAAAAGTAAAAGCAACCGTCTAGCAGAGTCATCTCTTATAATTGAGTGTCTGATATTGCATCTAGTCGTGGTTTTTGTCTCTTATAATTGAGTAAGTGTCTGATATTGCATCCAGTCCTGCTTTTTGTCTATCATCCGCATACAATGATATTTTTGACATCTGCATTAATCTAAGTGCGTCATACAATGATATCTTCCACATCTACAGGCACTAGCAAGGTTGAGATTCTCAGAATCAGTGGCACAAAGCGATGTGGATGAGGCACTTAGGCTTATGCAGATGTCGAAAATATCATTATATGCGGATGACAGACAAAAAGCAGGACTTGATGCGATATCGGACACATACTCAATCATAAGAGACGAAGCTGCTAGATCAAACAAGACTCATGTGAGCTACGCAAATGCTCTTAACTGGATCTCCAGAAAGGTTAGTTCATCTTCATCTTCCATCTTTTTCATATGAGATGATTACTGAAACGAGTGATTTTGGGTATAAACAGGGATACAGTGAGGCTCAACTAAAGGAATGTTTGGAGGAATATGCAGCTTTGAATGTTTGGCAAATTGATCCTAACACCTTTGACATCCGTTTTATCTGAATATCTCTTTACTTGCTATAACATTTGTTAGCTTATAGACAGTAGAAGTGGATTTTGTAGCAGTAATTTACTTTCACCTGTTTAAGGATTGCAAAACAAAATTTGGTTTACTATAAACCTAAATACTAATTATGGAGTTATGTTAGTTTTTGAAATTATCAAATATGATTTATCATTCTCATAAACTTACTAAAATTCCTTTTATACAGAAATAATATTAATCATTTTTTTGTTTTGTTAACTTAACTATATATAAAAAGTGAGATTAGAAAGAGAGAAATGGTCCAAGTGGTTAGTACATTGTTCACCAACTTAATGTTTTGTTTATAAGCTTCCAACCCTCCTAGTTAGGGAATTGGCCTTGTAGTTCAAAGCACGATCACTTCAAAATTGTTTTTGAATCTGAAGAAACTTTTAAGATATGGTGAGAAATTGGTTACGCAGTCGTTTTTTGGGTTTAGAAAAGTCAGATTATTATGTAAAAAAAAACCTCAAATATATATATTAAAAAAAATTATGTATATGAATATTCAAGAGTTGCTAAAATCATTTAGGATTCCTTTAATAAATTTTTTTTATAATATCACTAGAAGTGGAATATCTCAGTCCCATAACGGCATTTACAATTAGAAAGTATTAATATCAGTAAGGCGTTGTTTCCCGCCAATTCGCAAGTTTCGCCGGTGTATTTCCCGGTGCAAAATTCCCGCGCAATCTGTAGACTCCATAAGAAGTGTCTCAATCGATCACAGTCTCATTCTCTTCGCCGACTACTTTACTTCCGTTCTCTCTGTCTCTGTATCTCTCTTAGTATCTGTTCTCTTTTACCACTCGACGATGGCGCCGTCTCGCCGACAGATCAGCGGAAGGTCGCCGTTGGTGAATCAGCAGCGTCAAATCACCTCTTTCTTTGCGAAACCTTCTGCTTCATCTTCTTCTCCCTCACCATCACCGGCCACAGCTCCATCACTCTCAATTAAGAAAACCCCCAAATCTAACCCTAACCCTAGTTCTCCGTCTTCGTCTCCATCTCCACCTAAGAAAACCCCCAAATTGAACCCTAAGCCTGTTTCTAATCGTAGTCCCAGTCCCGGTCCAGCGACTCCTTCTCCTGTACAGTCCAAGTTTAAGAAGCCCCTTCTCGTCATTGGACAGACACCATCTCCTCCTCAATCGGCGGAAATTAGGTATGGGAATGAGGTGGTTGGAAAGCAAGTTAGGGTTTACTGGCCTTTGGATAAGAGATGGTATGATGGGAGTGTGATATCGTACGATAAGGGTGAGGGTAAGCATGTGATCGAGTATGATGATGGGGAAGAGGAATCTTTGGATTTGGCGAAGGAGAAGATTGAGTGGGTCGTGGGGACAAGATCAGGAGATAGATTTAAGCGATTGAAACGAGGCGCTTCGGCTTTGAGAAAAGTTGTGACGGATAGTGATGATGATGTGGAGATGAGTAATGTGGAAGAAGAGATAGAAAATAAAAGTGATGGTGATGATTCTAGCGATGAAGACTGGGGAAAGAACATGGGGAAAGAGGTTTGTGAGAGCGAAGAAGATGATGTGGAGTTGGATGATGAGAATGAAATGGCTGAAGATGAGCTGGTGGAAGAGATTGATGAAGAAACTCCATCTAAGTTAAACAGAGTTTCTAAAACTGATTCTAGAAAGCGGAAGACCAGTGAAGTTACGAAATCAGGAAGTGAGAAAAAAGTCAGGACTGATAAAAATATCACCTTCAAAGGATTTAAGGCTTCTGTTGTGGAGCCTGCGAAGAAGATTGAAGAAGGTAAATGGAAGAGTCTCTTTATGTAAACTTACCATACTTGTTTTTGTTTGTCTCAGTATTTTGTCTTAATAAAAGGTGGGAATCATGCAAATGTCTCATGCACTGACATTAGTTTCAGATAGTGTTTGTTGTTTTGTTGCTAAATTTCCTTTGTGTTTTACTACAGCTCATAGGGTGGTCAAGGGTCTGCAAGATGAAGATAATATATTGGATGGGGATGCTCTGACTAGATTTGGTGCTCGTGAGTCTGATAAATTTCGCTTCCTGGGAGTGTAAGCCTTTCACAATTCTGTTCTATCTTCAAGGCTGTTTACTATGGTGGTTAGGAGTAGAGAATCTAGAATACGTATCTATCAACCTCGTGGTTATCTAGCTCTAGATAAGGGTAATTTGTGTCGTAAGCGATTCTAGTAGCTGGAACTCCTCTAATTTTCTTTTAATGAGTACTAATAGGTCGCTTGATCTTGATTTTAGCTATGATTTAATGTGTTTGTTCTTGTTAATAATTTTGGGTGAGCAGAGACCGAAGGGATGCTAAGAGGAGACGCCCTACTGATGAGAATTATGATCCTAGGACACTCTACCTTCCTCCTGATTTTGTGAAAAAATTAACAGGAGGCCAGGTACAAGCACATGGAATTCTGGTTCAGGATATTTGATGAAGCTAATCACCTTTCACTTAAATTCGGTTTTCTGACCTTTTTTCAGAGGCAATGGTGGGAGTTTAAATCAAAGCATATGGATAAAGTTGTATTTTTCAAGGTAGAACGATAATTACTCATTTAGTTTGAAGTTATTTATTGATGGGAGATTCTAGGATAATTGGTCTTATTCTGTGGCGCACAGATGGGTAAATTCTATGAGCTTTTTGAGATGGATGCACATGTAGGAGCCAAGGAACTAGATATACAGTACATGAAGGTACATGTTTTGTTATGACGCATAATTTGTTGATCCGTTTGATACATCTCTTAAAAATGTCCAAAAGATCCAAAGATTTGACCTCAATTCATGCTACGAAATTCTCCTGTGTTGTTTCTTATGTTTCTATATTTGAAAATGCCTGAGCTATGCTTTTTTTTTTTTGTAGGGGGAACAACCTCATTGTGGATTTCCGGAGAAGAATTTCTCTGTGAACATTGAGAAATTAGTTAGAAAGGTTCGCTTCCAAACACAGGAACTCCAATCTAAGCATGATCTATTTCTTGTTATATGTGGAGAAAAATGACATTCATGAGCAGAAATTTTTACTTGGGGTAGAAATAAAGTTGAATGAATCAAATTGAACAGGGGTATCGAGTTTTAGTTGTGGAGCAAACTGAGACACCTGATCAGCTGGAGCAACGCCGAAAAGAGAAAGGTTCCAAAGATAAAGTATGTCTCACTATGAATTTAATTTAGAAGGCATCACCACTTTAAAGTCATTTAATGTGTTTGCTATTGAAACTAAAAATTGTTTACCTTTGATACTGTCAATGTAGAAAATTCATAATAGGGAGGACTTCCAGTGACATTACTCTTGTTCTTGTAGGTTGTGAAGCGAGAAGTATGTGCAGTTGTTACGAAAGGCACACTGACAGATGGGGAAATGCTATTAACTCATCCAGATGCATCTTATCTAATGGCTTTGACTGAAGAAGAAAGTTTAGCTGATCAAAAAGCAGAGCGCAATTTTGGTGTCTGTTTGGTTGATGTTGCGACAAAGAAGATAATGCTGGGGCAGGTAAATCCCAATTAAATTGAATAAAAGAAAAGCAGCGCCAGGTTGCACTTAACATACATTACATTTCTTTAATATCTTTCTTAGGGACTGTTTTGGTGAATATATTTTGGTTTATTGACATTTAATTTTGATCTAATGGCATTGTTTTCCCATTCCTACCAGTTCAAAGATGATGAAGATTGCAGTACATTATCTTGCCTGCTATCGGAGATAAGGCCGGTGGAAATTATTAAGCCAGCTAAGGTGTTGAGTTCTGCAACAGAGAGAACAATAGTTAGACAAACCAGGAATCCCTTGGTAAATAGTTTGGTTCCACTTTCTGAATTCTGGGATGCAGAGAAGACCACACATGAAGTTGGATCTTTCTACAAGCGAATTGGTTGTCTACCATCTTCGTATTCTCGTGACGGAAAGATTCTAGATGATGGATCCCTTAGCAATGGAAGTGGTTCAAGTTTCTTACCAAAATTATTGTCTGAACTAGGAAGTGGAAATAAGAATAGTAGCCTGGCACTCTCTGCTCTTGGTGGTGCCATTTACTACTTGAGACAAGCTTTCTTGGATGAGAGTCTGCTTAGATCTGCAAAGTTTGAATCCCTGCCTTATTGTGATTTCAGCAACTTTTCTGAGAAACATCACATGGTTTTTGATGCTGCTGCTCTCGAAAACCTTGAGATATTTGAAAACAGTAGAAATGGAGGCTCTTCAGGGTAAAGTTTCTCAATTGTACTTTGTATTATAAAACATATTTAGTGTGCTCTAAATCTAATGTGTTGTCTTTTGAAGGACGCTGTATTCTCAATTGAATCATTGTGTCACTGCATCTGGGAAACGGTTACTGAAAACATGGCTGGCGAGACCTTTATATTATCCAGAAATGATCAAGGAACGACAAGATGCTGTAGCAATTCTGCGGGTGAGTGTTTAAACAAGTTATTTGACTTCATATGTTGCTGACATGTGGTGTATAGTTTACAAGCAATGTTATACATTTCTCTGTTTCTCAACTAAACAATTACCTGTCTTTTGGTCTCCCATTTTACCCTATTTCATTTTCTGTTTCGCAAATTTGTTTACCATCTGACAACTGTGTGCTATGGTACTGTCCCTATCTTCAGGGTGAAAATCTTCCCTACTCACTGGAATTCAGGAAGGCGTTGTCCAAACTTCCAGACATGGAACGGTTAATTGCCCGTATATTTTCTAGCATGTAAGTGATTAGCTGGATTGAGGAGACGTTAATTCTTACATTGTATATCTTTACCGAAGACTTACTAATCTGTTAAAAACTCATTGTGTTACATGTTAAAGTGAAGCTAGTGGAAGAAATGGCGATAAAGTGGTTCTATATGAAGATACAGCAAAGAAACAGGTACAAGAGTTCATATTAACTCTACGTGGATGTGAAACAATGGCAGAAGCATGCTCTTCTCTCCATGATGCCTTGAAGCATGATAAATCCACACGGCTGCTTCATTTACTAACACCTGGTATCATTAGTTTGCTCTCTATTCACATTCTTAGACTGGAAAAAATCACACAGCATCTAATATCTTCTAATGTCAGGTCAAAGTCTTCCAAACATATCACCCTGTATCAAGTATTTCAAGGATGCTTTTGACTGGGTAGAAGCACACAATTCTGGACGTGTAATACCCCATGAAGGAGCTGACGAAGAGTATGATTGTGCCTGCAAAGCAGTAGAAGAATTTGAGTCCAGTTTGAAAAAACATCTGAAAGAGCAACGAAAATTAGTGGGAGACGCATCAGTGAGAATTACTTCATTTTATTTTGTCGCTCATAAAATGGCTAATTAACTGAGGGTTTTCTGATTAGAGCTATGGTGATCTTTTCTCTTCTTATCCAGATAAATTATGTTACAGTTGGAAAAGATGAATACCTCTTGGAAGTTCCGGAAAGTTTAAGTGGGAGTGTTCCTCATGATTATGAATTATGCTCATCGAAAAAGGTAACAATACCAAAAATCACGTTATGAAGAAATTGGCATTTCACTTTCATCTCAACATGTCATATGATGGTTTTGGTTGAGTATTTATACATGCATTTCATGATTGTTCCCTTGTGATCTTAACCTCGCTGTTAGGAGGACATATAGCCTTCTTAACCTGCTGATATATTTACTATATAGAAATCCTTGATTTTAAACGTGAGATTTTCTTACTGTACTTTCTTTCAGGGTGTCTTTCGATATTGGACTCCTACCATCAAGAATTTATTAAAAGGGCTCTCACAAGCAAAATCTGATAAAGAGTTGGCTCTAAAGAGCATTTCACAGAGATTGATTGGACGTTTCTGCGAGCATCAAGAAAAATGGAGGCAATTGGTTTCTGCAACAGCTGGTATGGACAAGTTCTTGTTTTATAATATTTTGTTTTAATGCCAATTTTGATTTGTCTTTTCTATTAAAGAAATTGACAGCATCTTCCTCCAGAAAATGTATGTTTCTTAGTCAATTCCTGTTAATTACTGTCACTCTGCATGCAAACAAAGTGTGCACTTGGAAGTTTATGTGGATGCATTGTTGACATGAATTCATTGTATCACAGAGCTTGATGTGTTGATAAGCCTTGCTTTTGCAAGTGATTCTTATGAAGGAGTAAGATGCCGCCCAGTAATATCAAGTTCTACATGTGATGATGTTCCACATTTGTCCGCCACTGGTCTAGGGCATCCAGTTATAAGGGGTGATTCATTAGGCAGAGGCTCTTTTGTTCCGAATAATGTAAAGATTGGTGGTGCTGAGCAAGCCAGTTTCATTCTTCTCACAGGCCCAAATATGGGTGGAAAATCAACCCTTCTTCGTCAAGTTTGCTTGGCTGTAATCTTGGCTCAGGTAACGCTATCATATATAAATCTTTGAAAGCAATGGACCTTGACCCATATAATGTTGATGAAGGATATTCGAACAATGATGATCTTTTCACAGATTGGAGCAGATGTCCCAGCAGAAAGCTTTGAGTTTTCGCCTGTGGACAGAATTTTTGTCCGGATGGGTGCAACAGATAATATCATGGCAGGACAAAGCACATTTCTAACAGAACTTTCAGAAACTGCTGTAATGTTGGTAAGTAATGTTCATCCCATTTTTCAAATTGATAACATGAAGCTTCCTAAGATTAATGTGAAACCCACCACAGTAGATACCCTTTTGAGTGTTTGGTCACATGCTTTGTTTAATTTTTTAAAATAACAACAAACACATTGATACAAGGTTATAAACTTATAATATAATTATATGCAGACATCCGCCACGCGAAACTCTCTGGTGGTGCTTGATGAGCTTGGACGAGGAACAGCCACATCAGATGGCCAAGCCATTGCGTAAGTAGAATCATATATTGCGTATCTTATTGTTGGGACTCTCAGTTATTGCTTAGTTTAACTAAAATATCTTAAACTATCAACAGGGAATCCGTACTTGAGCACTTCATTAACAAAGTGCAGTGTCGAGGATTGTTCTCTACTCATTATCATCGTCTCTCTATGGATTATCAAAATAATCCAAAGGTATTGTGAACAAGTGTTTGGTTCAGAATATTTTCAATAGACTTGATAACAACGCGCTTGATTCATTGATTAAAAGACTTGAAACTATCAAACATCTGACTGTTTGTGTAGATTCAGAAACTTCTCAAAACTGATTCTTCTTGGTATTATTCAATAGGTCTCACTTTGTCATATGGCATGTCAAGTGGGAGAAGGAATTAATGGAGTGGAAGAAGTTACATTTCTCTATAGATTAACACCTGGTGCTTGTCCTAAAAGCTATGGAGTTAATGTTGCTCGCTTAGCTGGTAAGAACATCGAATTCACTACTTCAAACTCTTCTTTCTCATTTATCTCAGAAGCATCATTCACTCATCATTCTTCTTCTTGGATTCAATCTACATAGGTCTTCCAGATTACGTACTCCATCGAGCGATGATTAAATCCCAAGAATTTGAAGCCTTATATGGTCGCCAAACTGATTGTAAGTTAGCAGCAATGATAAAGCAAATCATCAGTAGTGTTGCATCAGATTCTGATAACACAACTTCAAAGGAATCATTGTCAGAACTACATTACAAAGCCAACACATTTCTCCAGCTATCCAACTGATTTAACTGCTCTTACCAAGCTCGATCGATGTCAAAATCTGAAATACGACTCAGTTGGATACTTTAAACTCCGAGTAGACTCAGATTTGAGGGTTAGGTTAAGCTTCAGAGTCTGTATAGTAATTAGGATCTATAATTTTGTGATGCTGACTACTCACAGTTTCTGTTCTCTTAATTTGATGAAACAAAATAGGCAAATATAATGAAATGCGATTTTTAAAAATTTTACTTTCTTATATATAAAAATTCACATGTTTATTATACAATATAATGACCATGAGCATCAAATAGATGCTTTACATTTTAAAAAAAAAAAAGAATTAGAAAGAACGAAGAAAAAATGGTTAATTTCGTTAATTTTGTGGGTAATTTTTTAAGCCAAGTGTTGTTGTTCCTCATCATCTTCTTCAAACTCATCGTCATCAGAGCTCAACGTATCTTCTTCAGATTCCTATATTGAAAAGTCAAAACATTACTAAAAAGTCAACAAATACAGAACAAGTTGAATTTTTCATATCTGATATTTAATGATGTGGACTTTGTCATGATTCATTCAAAAGTCAAATTTCAATTTAAAGATATTCCTCTTTAGATCACAAAATCTTACAAAACGTGGTACCTACAAACCTATTAATTCCCACTCGCATGCGTCGATATTAATTCTCACGTCTCACATGCATATCATTTGGAAATATATGGTCAAACACATTTATATACATGCATTTTTATTTTATTTTATTTTATGTATATGTGATGACTTTTGGAAATGATTAATTTTGAGTAAAATTGGGGAACTTACATGATATTGATGACGACGAAGAGTTTTGTGAATAGCTGCGATTGTTCGGATTATAATGAACATTGGCAATAGAATCCCAATGGCCTTTAATGTTAGTACCTGTATTCATCATATTTCAGATATCTTAGAAATATATGTAAAAGAAATTAAAATATTTCAATGGTTTTCTTAAATATCTGATTCTTACAGTAAATACTGTGAATGGATACTCTTGTGTTCCATAAACCACATCAAATGTATGTTTCATCAGCAACAACACTGAAAGCTGCAAAAAAAAAAAAATGGTATAAAAGAAGTGAATATCACTTACCTAAAATTAAAATTGCATTGTATATATATATATATATAAAGCAGATAGTAGCTCAAGAATTAATTTTTTAAGAAATATAAATATAAATATTTTAAATTTTATAAAGTGTCAAAATGTCACAATGAAAAGAGTATGTAATATGAATCAAATAGAATTTGGTAAAATATAAGAAAATATTCAGGTAGGAGTTGTGGTCTTAGGTAGGACAAGGTTATAGTATATTGTAATAACTCATAGTATTGGCGAACCACCAAACTTACCCAACCTATGTCCCCTTTTTTCTGTTTGTGTTTCTTTGCAACAACATTCCAACCATTAACTTATCAATTTCTTGCAACTCCCAATTTTGCAAAAAACTAAAAAAAAAACTTAACCTAATTTATTTAAAGAAGTAGTCCATAGATCTTCAGGTTTGGCTTTTAGAGAAATATTAAAAAATGTATTGTCACAATGGAATGGAGGCTTAGTCTAAACCTTAAACTTCCCTAAATTATAACTTCTATAATGCAGAAATTTTCTAAAATCGATTTAGACTTAACCATTTGACTTAGAAACATTTCTTTATGAAATGGAATAAACAGTAAAAAATTGTGAAAACAGAAAAATAGTGACAAAAGTTTTGTAACGGTAACATTGTACATTTCTTTTGAAAATAAAGTTGAAGAATTCTTTTTCTTGGTGGGAAAAAAAAAGACTTTATAATATCCACACACAAAAATACAAAAGAAGAATATAATATAGGGTTTGCCACATAACTACGAAATAGATTTGGCCAAAAAAGCTATGAAATAGTTTAAGTAGTGGTTGCCATATCTATCTCAAACCTCCCTAAACTATGGACTTTTTCACCATCTTTCATCATTTCTTTTAACTAATTTTCATTATTTTATCATTTTATTATTCACTTTCCACCCCAATTTTTTGTTGGAGATTACCTAAAATCCTAAAATACATTCAAAACAAATGATCAAGAAACTTCTCACTAAAAATTGTCTCGGAAAATTATGTATCCCCACGTTATATTGTTTAGAGGGTAAATGAATAGAGTCTTATAGTTCTAGTTGTCAATAACAAAATATAAAAATATAGAGACATAGAGATAAAGAAAACTTACAATGAAAGTTAACCATCTGAAAAACGAAGCTCCTCTATCAGCAAAAGAATTACATTGAGAAAATTCAGAATCAGCTATTGAGACTAATCTTCTTCTTCGTCTCCTTCTTTCATATTCTCTGTTCCAAAAATAGTTATTTAAATATTATTAAAATTTGTAAGAATATGAGTAATAAACTATTTGCAAGCTATGTCCCAAACGCGTAAGGAAGAAAAGAATCAGGAAACCACGTCAATGAGTCAATTATTTGCATGATTCAAATCTATTTTAATTTATTTTTCCATAATTAACAAAAAAATATATACCTGATTGTGACTTCATCATCTTCTTCTTCTTCTTCAATCAATTTAGATTGTTTTGGAATTGCTGTATATCCATTTCTATACACCTTCATAATTTTAAAATTTTATGTTAGTTTTATAGAAAAAATATATATATAGATTTAATTTTTCCTAATTTTTTACTACAAAAAACCAACAAGAAAGAAACAGTGACGCACTAAATTAATAAGAATTTAGAGAAAAAAAAGATATATTAATTATCTAATAACAGCGAAGCGCACCACATAATAAAATCAAAATTCCAAAAAAAAAAAAAGCAAGTCCTCACCGAATTACACTTTATCGAATCATTTTTATAGAATGATCGGAAAAATTTGATAATCGAGAAGCTCAAAAATTACCTGAAGACAGATTTCACAAGTTGTGTTTCCTTTTTCATCACACCATCGTTGTATGCAATTTCTGTGAGCGAACTGATCCGAGAAGAAGAAACTCCATTGAAATCAAATTCTGATAAGAAATTTAAAACGAACAGAATTTGAATTATTCTGTTAGTGATTTTGTGTATTTACCTTAACGGTGCCTGAACAAGCACAAGGAACTTCGAAGAAACTTTCATCTTCTTCTTCATGACAAATTCTGCAACTCGAGGTTTTCAATTTCGAATTCATCTCGCCGATGAACACAACCACATCTCCCATAGCTTACTCTCTCTAACTATAGATCTTTGATCGGTGACTTTAAATTTTCTAGAAAGCTCTTCGTGGCTCTGTTTTTTTCAAAACTTTGTGCTCTGTTTTTTTGTTGTTGTTATCTTCTGAAGAAAAAGCTAATGCCGAAGAGTATGCAACTTTATACTATACACGACCTTTTAAACAAAAATGTTTGCGAATTCCTGATTTTACCCTTATATCTCTTTCAGTTTAAATTCTAATAAAAATCATCTATCTAAAGGAGATTTATTGATAACATATAAATTTTATGTAAATTAGAAATTTAATTTATGTATTTTCAACTATATTTCTTTTAAATATTTGTTTGGTAAAATTTTTTTATTTTAAATACTTTATAAACACTTAGACCATCTCCTATCGGCGTGTCTTAAACAAGGTTCTTAACATTATTTAAATAAAAAATATCAAAAAAGTATGAAAGAGAGAAAGAAAGGGTTCTTGTTTAAGAACGGTAAAATATGGTTCTTAACTATTTGTTACCACTCATCAATTGGTGGTTGGACAATATATTTTAAAAAGTTAGATTAAAATCAAAATAAAACTATAATCAAAAATATTATTATTTTAGTCTTTAGAAACCCAAAGATCGATGGAAGTGCTCTTAGATTCACTTAAAATTTAATATTTCAAATATTTTTAATAATAATAGATTTGAGTGTACTTTTCAAAATTATTAGTTAAATAAAACTTAATTTTAGAAAATTATATAAATTTATATTTGAATAACATATAATTTATCATTTTAAACAAATCTGAATTACTTCAGTCTGGTGGTTATGATGATCCAGCTAATGACTTGACACAAATAAAAATAGGTTTTAGGCTATAGATTAGACCTTATCAATCCAATGTTGACAAAAAAAAACAAATCATAATTCAATACATAATTTATTTTCATTATTTACATATATTCTGTCATAAACATTTTATTTCCTTATATCCATATTGTTTCTTAAATTCTATTCAGTATTTATTTGAAATCAACTTATAATTCATTTTTAAAAATCAATTAACATATAATACTCTAAAACAAGGTTTTGGGAAACTAGTAAACGGCTAATAAGAAAATCAAGAGCATTTTTTTTGTTGATTAAAAATTGAAAACGCGGTTATGTAAGAGCTGGAAAATTGAATTATTTGAAATATAGAGTTGGGGCCAAAAAGGACGTGTAATTGTCAAACCATGAGATCACATAAGTCAACAAAAACCTCGACTTTTCTCATTGATTTCTATATGAAATATATTCAATGGATACATATACTTAATTTAATGTTACATTTAAATTAACTTTTGTTTGATATATTTTTGTTTTGTTGAAAAATTGGTTGCTTGCGTAGTAAGTACAAAATTGTAATATATATCCCCCAAAAATTATTACCACTTTTTTTTGGAATTGTTGCAAGTAAATCCAAATATTATTAAATATCAACTTTACTACTTTTAAATCCAATTATCTTGTATTTACTATAAACTTTTTGTCGTGAAACTATTTGTTCTGAAGATAAACACTTTATCGTCTTAAACAACATTTTCCTCTTTGCATAAAGCGGTGATAAATTTTTTTGATATTTTGTTTGCATTTATATGCATGTCTTTTTTACGAAATTCGGAAAACAAAAACATTTTAGACTCGAAAAATATTGGAATATTTCCATGATTCATCTATACAACGCCGATAATCTGTAAAAAAACCAATATATGATCACAATAATTTATCGATAAAAAAGGATGAATGCATTTTTTTCATAAACATAACCTATATTTAAACTCGCATTCAGGAAGAGTAAATAGTAAAAAGCCTTCAAATCACTGTGGTCTTTTGATCTAAAATTCAATTACAGTAAAGTGTATAATAAAATAAGTTTGACATCTTTTATTTCATAAAAGCTTATTCTTGTCATTTTTTGTAATTCTTTCAGTATTTACATTTATATATTTTGATTTATTATGTCAAAACAAATTAAATACAGCTTATGTAATTTATATAACAAGTACAAATAGAAAATAAAAATAAAATTGGAACAAATTTTGAATATAAAGCCTAAGAAGGCTCACAAATTCTATGATTGCTTCTATCAACGGTCGCCTAGTCAGCTGCTCAGCATTCACCAGAAATTTAAACTCTTGGGTCCTACTTTTTATTGATATATAATCAGTTTACCAAAAAAAAATATACCAAATATCTTTATTTTTTTAAATGGAGCCAAAAAAAAAAAAAAACGGAGCCAAAATTGGCCAAATTTTATGACTTCGTTGTAATAACCCGACACTTATTTTAATGGGCCTATGTCCTTTTTGGGTCTGTGAGTCCATCTTACTGGTTTGATAAGTCGATACGTTACGTCCGGAAAACTTAAAAGATTTATTTATCGATCCTATAAACCATCACATAATCTTTTTTTGTGTTTTATTCTCATTCTCACGGCTCTGAAAATTACTTCCCAGAAAGTTACCCATCTTCTGATTACTCCAATTCAAGCACGCTTAACTCTAAAGTATTCTCTGGACAAATAACCGAAAAGATAAGTGTATTTTGGTGACATAAGTAGCTATATCAATTCTTTTAAATTTTTCATGCACCACCATATATCATATTTCATGAAACCGAGATGTTACATTTGTCATTTTCAGAAATGATGTTGGATTCGTTATAGTCAGTATAGTTTTCATGATCTTCATTTTTGAGGTAATTTATTGGCTACAAAAAGTTTTTCATTTATTCAGGTTTTATGTTGCTTGGTAGTTTTTACAATTCTAAGTAACCATTTTTGTTCATTAGATCCTAACTAAGTTCTTCGAATTCGGAGTGGTTATTAATTTATGTCTTTTTAGTGAAAATAAAATAAAATAACAAAGTATTGTTTCTATTTTGTTTTCTTTCGGCTAGTTGCTATTTGTTTTTATTAACCTATCCTGAATAATAGACAATTGTCTCATTTGTAATGATATTAATAATTATTTCTGTAATTCTTATTATATTGCATTATTATTAGCTTCTTTTATTTGTGTACACTTAGAGGCTGACATTTGTGTTTATCTCTTTTTTTTTTGACGAACTTATCTTTCTACGTTGAATTTTTGTTGGGGTTTCAATTACTAAAAGGAAACATCATAAATTAGATATTTCCAAATTCGCCGACTAATCATTTTCTTGTAGATTCTTGTATTGCATAGCATAATATGATAACGCACATTAGTGATCTGTCCAACTAAAACCATCATAACTTTTATTGTATCAAAATGTATGTTACCCATCAAAAACATATTTTAATGTCACAATAAAGTGTAAACTATTTTTAAGAATGTAGCGGAGTAATAAGAAACTGCACAAAGTATCCTTATTTTTTTTTACTAATATGTTTGTCTTGGAAAGACCAGGCTTAGTGGACCTCAGGAGCAAAGATGTATTTAATATGATTATCATCATGATATTGTTTGTGAACATATATATAGTTGTAAATTAAGTGGTAGTTTTTGTGCATGACCATCTAAATGTAGAAAAATAACTTATTTGATGAAAAAAATTAGCTTTAAGAGTTAAAATTTCTTTCTCATCTTCAAAGTTTTCAAAACTCAAGATGAACAAAATTTGAACATTGTCAAATTAGTAGGAAAAATGTGTTTTAACCACAGAATAGCCACAAAAATAGTGGAAACACTTCTCTCATCTCTCTCTCGGTCTCTCTGTTCTTTGTGTCGCGATTGGATATATTTGAATTTTGTTCAAGGAAAAACTTTATCGTCACATTAGTAGAAAATGTGTTTTAGTCACATAATAGCCACAAAAATAGCGGAAGTTTTTAACAAATCATATTCTAAAACACAGTTTTCTACTAGAAGTTGAATTATATATAAGGTTTGATATTTAGTTGTAATGTTTAATTTTTCTTTGAAAACGGCAATATAGTTGTAGTGTTTAGTTATGTTTTAGATTATGAGTTGTAATGGTCACTTATGTTTTAGAATATGATTTTAATTAAACTAGTTGATTAAAGGAATTAAAGTCTACTATATCATGATTTGTTAGTAATTTGGATTAAGGTTAGGTTTGTTAGAGTATAGTAACTTTTTAAATATATTTTTTGTTATTTTAAATGATATTAATTAACACATATATTTCAGTGTTGTTTCATTATGTTAAGTATTATTTTTGTGTCATTAGGTAGGTTAATAATTATATCTATTAATTATCACTTAATTATGTTAACAAATAATTTACGAGAATAATAGAAATCTTCCGAATTTTTACCGTAATATGATCTATGCAAATATTTTTCGGTTGGTTTTCGTAGGATTGGCTTCACAAGTAGGCTATGTGGCTCACATGTCATATTCAGCAAGGTGCACATCTTATATACAATTGAATCAATAATATGGCTAAATAAGTTTGCATTTTCGAAATAATAATTTAAGCAAATGTTGTAATATCTTATTAGAAATTTTGAATCTACAAACTGAGTAGAATTGAATCATTAGTATCTCAATGGAGACGCAGCCGTATTTGAAGGAAATGAAACAGCTAATCAAACATACATCTCAACAACATGATCTAAACTCAAAAAATGCCCAAAGACCGACACTTTTGTCTTCAAAGCAGTACCCAACAAGTTCAATGGCTTCATATACTTCATTTCTTGGACAAAAAAAATGTATCATATTTCTAGAGAAATTCTACAAATTGAGATTAAGAACTCAAAGATCGATTAATAATGCAGAAATTTGAGGATTATTGTATCAAAAACAAGTATATGTAAGAGTTTTAAAATTAAATACAAAAAATATATTTTAATTGATATGTGACTTTTCGCCTAGTGACAAGAGATAAAGTTCATATTTCAAAAACTTTAATTGAAATTGAGCATCTGTAATTAGGCTTATATGTAATTGTAATTATTGGATCCTCTGTAGTCTGTACTTGGGTTTACAGGATCATATGTAATTGGGCTTATTGGATCATCTATAATTGGCTTATTGAATCATCTGTAATAGGGTTTAATGAATGATTTATTAAGCTTATTGGATCATCTGTGATTGGGTTTACTGGATTATTTGTGATTGGGCTTACTAGATCATTTATAATTGGGCTTATTGGATCATATGTAATTGGGTTTATATTTTATGTAGAACAAACAGTCGGTATCATTGTGGGTCCATTTGCCTTCTACTTTTCAATCTCAGACTTCCGAAATTGAGAGAAACGCTTCTCTCTTCTCTTCTCTCGCTCTCTCGTGATCGGTGAATTTTGTTGAAAGATCGAGTAGTCGTCATGTTCTTGGTAGATTGGTTCTATGGTGTACTTGCTTCGTTAGGTTTATGGCAAAAAGAGGCTAAGATCTTGTTCTTAGGACTCGATAATGCTGGTAAAACCACTTTGCTTCATATGTTGAAAGACGAGGTTCGTTCTCTCTATTTATTTCGATTATAGGTTCCTAATTATTCGGTTATGTTCCAGTTTTTCGCTATTGAATGGATCCAATTTGGTTTATCTTATTCGATTGCTCGTTGTGAGAATTGATGTTTGATTCGTGTTAGATTGCTTTTAACTGACCTTATTCGATCTCTAATTTTGGAATTGAAATTTGAAGATATGGTGTTGTTTCAGTTATTGTAAATTGTTTCTAATATTGGAGTAGGTTCAGACTTCGATTTAGTTGTTTTAGCTCGATTCAGATTAGTGTTTATCTTCTTGTGTTTAGGCTACACCAATTGTATATGTTGTGATAATTCAGTAAGGTGGAAACTAATCATTTAGATGATGTAATGTTTGCTTTTCGAAGATGAATTCAATTACTGATCTTAACATGAACACGTTTGAATTTGGTAAAACAGAGATTGGTACAGCATCAACCGACGCAGCATCCAACGTCTGAAGAACTTAGCATTGGGAAAATTAAGTTTAAGGCTTTTGATTTGGGTGGTCATCAGATTGCTCGCAGAGTGTGGAAGGATTACTATGCTAAGGTATTAAGATATCTTATGCGTTATTGTTGTTGCCCTTGATGCCATTAACCATAACTGAGGCATCTTGAGAAGTGGTTTTGATTTTCTGATGATCATTATGTCACTTAGTCACTGCTCCTTATAGTCCTTGTTGAAGATTTCTCATCATTTCTTGTGTCCGTTACATCAGTATCTATTACGCACTTCTTCCTGTTGAATGATCTTGATTTGCTTATAGTAATGTATCATGTTAGACCATTTTTTTCACTATAGTGTAGTTTTCCAATTACCCTTGTCGAAGATTGAGTATGTAGCTTTCACTAATCATTCTCGCCGAAATTCAATAATAAGCATAGAAAGATCAAGTTCTCGAAATGTTTGAACTACTTCAATGGCAGAGTTTTGTGATTGATGATTAAACTCTTGTTTTTGCAGGTAGATGCTGTGGTGTACTTAGTGGATGCTTACGACAAAGAGAGATTCACAGAATCAAAAAAGGAACTCGACGCACTTCTCTCAGATGAATCTCTAGCCACCGTCCCATTCCTCATTCTAGGAAACAAAATAGACATACCATATGCTGCATCAGAAGACGAGCTCCGTTACCATCTCGGCCTTTCCAACTTCACAACAGGAAAGGGTAAAGTGAATCTAACTGATTCAAATGTAAGGCCATTGGAGGTCTTCATGTGCAGTATTGTCAGGAAAATGGGTTATGGTGAAGGCTTTAAATGGCTCTCTCAATACATCAAGTAAGACAAAGACTCCACACCCATTATTACTAAATCGTAAGTTTCTATATATCGTGTTTTTGTATTTTGTCTTGCTTCTTTGTGTTTTGTAAGAAAATGTTTTTAAACGTCGTATCTTGTTTGTCTGACCATCGACTTGTTTGTTCTAGTAGTGTATTTTTTTACATTACATTTTCGTAATTTATACTCGATATATATATTATAACTTTGTGAAGTTAGTTAACTAATCCAATAGAGATGTGTGTGGTTGAACTGTTTTTTTCACTTTCATTTCACGCATAGTCAATCTATAAATAAACAAAGTTTAATTACGTGTGTAATCTGGTTCAACAAAAACACCAACAGTTTTAAATCAACCAAAGAAGTTTTTCAATGGACGTTTTTCAATGGGTCAACGGGTAAACGAGGCATGGAATCAGTGAATACTTCTATGCTGTGTGTGAATGTGACTTTGCTTCCAACGACATTATAAACCCGAGATACAGAGACAACATATTACTATCTTCATAAATTTCAGCACGACCATTAGATCACGAGCTAGACGTAGATATATTGTAATTGTAGCAAAAGAATTTTGTCGATCGTTAGATCAAATATTCAGATGAAATCTAACCATCCATGAGATTTTTCAACAAACCCTTCCAAATTTCCTCAGTCAATGATCTCTCACCAATACAATACAATATATGTTTTGTATATGGAGAATAAATTATGATTAAAGTAAAACGATGGAACCGTTTAACGAACACAACACAAACCAAACCAATTCATGTATGTTGCGTGTGTTCGTGTATATATATTTACACAAGCACATAAGACATACTTATAAGATCATTCTGATCTGAAAATGGGTAATGTCGCCGGTTCCCGGAAGTTGGACGAAGCGTCAATGGCTACCGGAAAAGTTGTATTATCCGATGGAAGAATACAAAACTTGCAAGAAGAAACGACGGTGGCTGAGATTATGTTGGAAAATCCTCAACATGTAGTTGTTGAATTTGATCCATCATCAATATCATTCAACAATCGAAACCACAAAAACGACGGTAAAACAGTGAAGAAAAAGCTAGCTCCATTACCGGCAGACAAAACACTTGAGCCAGGTAAAATCTATTTGGTACTTCCGGCCAAAAGAAGCTCTATCGGCGCCGTGAAATCATCATCATCGACGGTGTTGACATCAGAGGAAATGAGGAAAATGTTGTTTAGTGCCACGGCAATGGTAAGATCATCGTTTAGTTACTATGAAGGGATTCTTCCTTGGTTTACTACTAGAAGCTATAATCATAAGAATCCGATGACTGATGCGGTGGTTGTGGATACGACGGTTAGAAGATTGGAGGTTGCAACGGAGGAGGAAGAGAGGCCGGAGTTTTTGAGTCGGCAATTGTCAGGAAGAGGATGGAAACCAAGCTTGGATCCTATTAAAGAGAAGAAAGCAAAGAAGAAAATTCATCAACGGTTCTTGTTTTAGTATTATGACGTCGTTTTGTTGTATGTGTTTTATGCTTTAAATTTGTCAATCGTTTCCTTTAAGTGCGTGCGTGTTTGTACGCCGATCACGAGAAACTCACGTGAATCTCAAACCCTCTGTTTCGTTCAGTAACTCTTTATACTTGTATAGTACTGTACTAATTGGCAAAAACCCAATTTATTGTGGATTGAGAGCTATGCAATGCTTCTCATTTTTACAAACAAATGGAGTGAACAGTGATAATTCTCAAACCAAACATAAAAGTTAATTTCATAATGTAATTCAACAGGAGAAGTCTAGCTAAGTGATAAATGTACAACTTCTTTAATTGATTTTGATATCAAATTGTCGCATCACCCTACATAATAAAATTTAAGATTTGAACTATTGATAGGATTTTCCACCAAAAAGTTACAATTCTTTTTAAGATTTCATATTAGGATCATGAGGTCTTTCAAATGTACAACACATATAATTTTTTTCCTTAAATCATTCTATATATGATGTCGATAATTTTGACCAACATAATATTAAAAAAACTTAATATTGTTTGATTATCTTATTGGTGTGTTTTTTAAGTGATCAAATGTACATAATTACTAAAATTAAAAAGGTTAATATTAGTATTATACAAAATTTATTATGTGTAGAAAAATAGGGATAAATATAATATACAAAGTTTATCAAAATGTAGATATTTATCATTTTCTTTTCCTTTGTGATTTATGTTAAAGTTTTATCCAAAAAGTATAATTTATACGTATAAAAGAGACGTTGCTATGGATCGGATTTTGTCAATCTAATTGTTGATGAATAAAACGGATGTTGTGTATGATTTTTAATTGTTAAATATAAAAAAAAATGTTTGAAACGTGTGAGAAGATTTTCTTTGCAGAAAGTAATGTATATGAACAGAGCAAAGTATCGGTAAAGGATAAATTCCAAAGTATAGTAAAAGGGTAATTCTTGCATGTTTAAAGTCAGAAAGAAAAAGAAAACAGAATAAAACTATGGTACATATATAAGTAAATACAAATTACTCTTACCTTTTTTTGGATAAGTTATTACTTTTACCTTTCTAGGTAAAATTTCTTTATTCTTTTCTTCTATAATTGTATAAATTTTTTAAACAGAACTTTAATTTATGCATAAAAGAAGGAGAAAATTTTCTATATTGGTATGACTGAAATTTGTTAAATTTGGATATGGTAAATATAATTAAGTATATTAAAGTTCTTACAAATAGTTGACAGAAAAAACCCTAGAAATAAAAGTACAAAATGGTTATTTAACATTAAAACCAAGATAAAAGTACAAAATGGTTTGCATGTGACAAGCGAAATCTCATCTTCATGCACGTGCATAGCTCGATCATCTTCTCGAAGGATTTTGTTTTTTCGTTTAATTAAAAAAATATGACATCATATTGGTTGATGATCGGATCATATGATTGGTTCATGTTGCAAATCTATTGATAAATAATTATTACTTTCTATGTTAATTGTTAGGTGATATATAAGATACTTTTTTGTTAAAAAAAATAATTCGTTCTTTCGATTAAAAAAAAAATAACTAGTATATAAATCCTTCTTATCAATAAGAAATAAAATAAATATTCTCCAAGAATATGTATTTTTGTCAACATTTTCATTGACATTCATCAATTTTTTATATTAGTCATAACATTTTTTTTTTATAATCAGAATGTTCATACTCTCAACCCTAATCTCCTAAAATCAGAACCAGCCGTTGATCATTGTAAAAACTTATATAAATTATTCTTTCCAATGAATTGTTTGCAGTTGGAAAGACTGAAATTCTGCCACAGGGCAAACATGATAAGTTTTTAACTAATTCAACTTGGTTATTAAATGTGATCAAATGAAATGAATTAAATAAAAAAAAACAAATTTTTGTCGACATAGATTTATTAATTAACAAAATGAAGGTAAAGTTGTATATGCATACTAATAATCACTAGCAAACCTTTTAACATAACAACAAAAGAATTAACTCTAAAAATTAAAATACTAGAAATCAGATTAATCGAAAACATAAAAAACAAAATAAAAAAATCTCATGAATTCTTCTATGTATGAAATGATCTACAGTATTGTACATTTTGCTGAAAATGAAATAGAATTTTATTCCTAAAAGAAAGTAAACATAATCATAAATGATAGATCTTAAGTACAAAGAATAAAAGCAGTAGTTTATCAAAAAAAATAATAATAAAAGCAGTAATCAATATTTGCTAATTAAAATATATTATCATAAACTAGAAATGTGGATGTGGGTGAAATTTGGATGAGGGAATCTTTAGGACTTCACAACAAGTTTTGCCTCAATGGACACCAACACTTGATGAGAATCAAAAAGCTACCACTAATCTAATTCAGTTAACTAATAACTTTTATCAAAAAACTAATAACTTAAATAGCAAGTTACCATTAGATGAGATCTCATTGGAAGATTGATATTATATATTTCACTATTTTACATTTTTATTAATTACACTATAGAGTGATAATGTTTTAAAAGAATATGTAATTAGAATAATATACAATATCAGTAGATCAAAACTAGTGGCAACTAATGGACCACTCAAGAGACTGAATTCGTATTTTTTTAAACTTTAGTATTATATATTTAACTAGTGCATTCATGTCATAATTAAAATATTACATATATGTTTGAAAACATTATATAAATATTTCTTTACATGCAACAAAGTAATCAATTTGATGAAGAACTTTAATTTAGAATTTTTGTTGACAATAAACTCATATAGGATAGGATATAAACATTCTTATTCAACAGATTTATTGGTTATGTTCATCTTTCTAGTTTTTTCGTCAGATTTATTACATATACCAAACTCATATTATATAGTTTATCTTATAAAGTTAGAGTTTCTTTTATCAACAATTAGATGGATAGAGTTCAATATATAATCAATTCTCAAATTCTTTACAATATTCTTTAGGACAAATATAACTTCTTAAATAAAATTTGGACCCAAAAAACAGTAGAAATGACCATCAACCATTTGATAAATACATTTTTTTAGTTTAAAATTTGAGTTGTAACTTGAGTTTTCTCAATTTAATTTGTAAATCATATTTGAGATTGTTTTTAACCCAAAAAATCGTTACTTAATGTACAATTGGTGAACTCCCACCAAACAACAACTACTCGAGCAGCTGTTCCTACAGAAATATAAGAAGGAATCCAATGATGGAAATAAAAATCCGTTAATTTCAATTAATTTATTTTCAATTTCCCTTGCACCATTTTAGTATTATAGTGACAAGAGTTGCAATTAGTTAGTTTAGTTCCTACTAACAACAAAAATACAAACTTAACCACTGATTAAGGCAAATAGTATTTAGTCTAGTGGCAGATGGTAAATACACTAAAGATAGGTACACTTACATGTCGAGAGATTGAGTCACGCTGCCTACATAGTGCAGGAACTTGGTTAATGGACCGGCCAGTTGTGGCTCAATATTGACAAAAAAAAACAACTGATTAAGATGAAATTAAAGAGCATAAATTACATACTACAAAGAATAAGCCTTATTTTTAAACGGTAAATTTTGTCAACAAAATCGTATAATTTTAATTTTTTTGAAGAATTTTATCAGAATTTTATTATAATGAATAGATGACATAGAACTAATTTAAAGATATGTCTTGTTTTCCCATGACCAATTAAACATATGAAAAGGAAATTTTCATACCTTTCATTTTTATTTTTCAAAACTAGGTTAACTAATCGTTCAGAATCATTAGTATATTAGATAATATTTTCTTAAATACCAATAGTTATTTAATTACATTTTTGTTTATGAAACAAAAAGAAAGAAAAGAAAAGGTATTACAAAACACAGCATGTGTTTGCCCACTTGAGACATTAATGAGTTGCTCTCTTCTAACTCGGCACTTTGTTATCTTCAACATTTTAAATTTTGATGTAAAATTTCTTATAATAATTTTAGAATCCCACCATTATGTTTCATGTCATGATATTCTTTATATTATTTTCTCACATTTTGGATCTTCTATGCCTACCTATATAAACCAACACTACTTAGCTGTACTTCCATAACCAAAAAGAGTTATTACGGATCAAAAGTTGCATTTGCATAATAATAAGCAAAGAATAGAACAAAAAAACTAATAAGTTGGCAGAGAATTATTATTGTATGGAGTACTATAAACAAGATCCACAACACTAAACTTAATGTACGAATTTTCGATTTAGTTTCCAATAAAAATGAATACAACTACTACTTAATTAAAGCTGTAACTACCTAAAAAAAACTGAAACTACTCAAAAATTAAAATTAAACTTGCACACGTAGTTAATCCAAAATGACATAATAATTTTATATTATTATATATTCTTTTTACACATTACACATTTCATCAATATTATTGAAGAAGATTCTTACAAACTAGCATCTTAGCAGTTGCCTTGAACAAGATACAAAACATGTACTTTCGAGTGTCGTCTAACACAAGATACAAAATACGTTGAAACAATCGTATAACATAAGACACAAATTTCATTCAACACTATGCACAAAACTTGTCACTAAAGTTTCTTTAGAATTCTGTAACTTAAAACGTTCACAAAACATTAAAGTCAAAGATGGCTGAGTTCACAAAAACCATAATTTGGATAATGTAATCGTTTAGCATGTGCAATCAAATCAGTACTAATTTTTTAAAATCGAGCAATAGTACTGAAAAAGCATCGGATCACAACATACACAAATACATAAATTAATAAAAATACATATATAATAGTAAACAAAAATAATAAAATAAAAGAGGTTAAGAGCTGGAGAAATGAGCTGTGAAGACATGTCTGTATAGAAAGAAACCAAACTAAACTCTTTGATACATAGCAAAACTTGTCATGTTATTTTGCAATTATTTCATTCTTTGCTGGCCCAAATTCAAGACTTCATTATACAAACTCATGACTTAATTATATATAAGGGATATATATAAAATATAGTATATGGTTTTTGAGAATTCACTACAATTATCAGTCATTGTTAATATTTTCTTATAAACATATTCCAAAAAGAATTGTTAGGGAATCAAATAATTAACCCTAAAAATATCTATTTTTGAATGACTAATTATTGTATGGTTTTTTTTGTTAACATTGAGTCACAACTGGTCAGTCCATTAGCCAAATTCCTACATAATGCAGACGGCAGGACTCGATTTCTAGACATGCAAGTGCGCCCGCCTTTATTTATATGATTAGCTTATTGTACTTTTCCAACATTGTGGCACAATTAGATTATAAAATAATAATATTATAAAAATTATTAACTTCTTAATAATTGCTTATTTTTGAGCTAATGACTTCGGAGAAATGAGTATACATCAATTATTTATATTTACCCCAAAAAACTCTACAACATTTTTTTATAATCTAAGTAGTTCGAATTCATATAATGTATTACCGCTATCCCAAATTTGGTTATACTCGAAAACTAGATAAACCAAATAATTTATTTAAATATTACATATGTGGTGGAAATTTTTCGAATTCGGATAACATAATATCACTGTTCTAAATTCTTTTTGCTCTACTATTACAAGCTTGTTGGCACCAAAGAAGGTACTGGTCTATAACTTTTTTTTGAGTAAAAGTTACAAGTGCAATATCTCTCATAAATTAATGAAATGGGATCAAATCAATAGGTCAATTAAATTAACTCTATGCTTGTACTAGCTTTATTTATTTTATTTAGTTACACCTTATGGGAATTGTATAAAATTTATAAGAACAAGTCAGTATTGTTAGAAAGAATCATTGGGATCTATTTTATACAATATGAATAGCTATACATATTTAAAATAAAGCTTTATGGATTATTTTACTAAGCATTTGCAATGATTAATTTTTTCTGCAATAAGTTTTTGGATTCTTATATAGAATTATATTAGGCCTTCGTATAGGAGAATGCCACGTAGAAGATAATACAAAGTCAGATTCTTGGCGTTAACGCAACCATTTCGATCTTACATATTTTAATTACTTTTTGTCCTGCCACCAAAGTATTCTGTTCTTAAGTTATCTCTCTTTACTTTATAAATTCTTCCCAACAAAAACTATATTAAATACCATTACCATATACTTTTCTTTCTCGTTACAAAAGGTTTATTATTACTATGTTTAAAAAAGGTTATTACTTTGTGTTAGTTTAAAAGTGGAAATTGTTTGAATGAGGCTTTTGTCATATATTAATAAACTAACACAATACATAAATTATAAACCAAGTTGAATTAGTTCACTAAATATTTTTTTGGTTACAATTGGTTCAACAAATATATGATCCACAGCCCAAAATCTCTTCCTAAAACTCTAAATAATATTATATAGAAATTATATGCTATTATTTAGAATCAAATTCTACTAAAGAAAACTAATTAAGATAAATTTAAGTACTTGATCAAAAGTAATTTCTCATTATTGATTCTTTCTAAATTTCCTTTTTCTTACGGATTTCAAAGTTTTACATTACAATTTTTTTAACCACTCCTAAACGTACCAAAAACATTAAAATTTTTATAGATTCGCCTATTAGTTTGGGTTTAATCCCATATTTTTTATCTCCACCAATTTTTTTTTCTAAAAGTCAATAAATAAAATAATTTGGTTATCCTTTTTGGTCCAATTTTTAACATATATTCTTTCTTTTTTTCTTTTTTAATTATCTTGAAAAATTTATTGCGTCTAACCTCGAGCGGTATAATTGTTGCGTGCATGAGATATGAGCAGCAACTGCAAAAAGCTAACTCGTTAGTTGGAGAACATTTACTTTTGTACCTTCATCAAATTTATTGAATTTTTCACAAATACACAAATTTATAGATAAGCCTCACTTTTGTTTTGTTTTGTTGTGTCATATACTATAAATGGTGACATTATTTGGGATCTTATTCAAGATTAATGATTTTTACTATACTAGTATTGGATAATTAATCACTTTTTTCATCTCATGGATTAATATTGTCACGTTCTAAATATAAAATTTTACTTTGAAGCCAACCAAAGCAGACGATATTCTGATCTTTTTTTTTTTTTCTGTTAAAGTATTCTGATCTATCTTGTAACCCAAATATATCCATGTGCATTTATTGAAACGTTAATTGAACTTTTATTTAATAATAATAATTAATAAATTTTATCAAAAAAATAATAATAATTAATAAAGCCGAAAGTCCCATCCTTCCCTAATTAAGAATACATTAAACGAATCAAAAATCTAAACATGTTTCGATAAATTAAGAAAAAAAAAATTAGATAAACCTGGCGCCTTACGACATACTTATCGTTTTGTGTCTTAAAACTCATTCACTTAAACCATCAATTGATCACTAATTTTAACTACAAAAGTTTAGATATCATTAAGAAGTTTTATTAAAGTTTAAATAGTCAAGAAAATGCATATATTGAAATGATAAATTGAGGTCTTCTGCAAACAAAATTATCCTAGTCTTTTCAAGAAATAGAACTTAGTCATATAAAATCATAGATAATATGTACTATAATTTATTGTCAATACCATCAAAATTTAAAATTTATGATAAACAATATATATAATCAGAATTACGACAAATAGACCTAATTTACTCTTAAAAATTAAAATATTATCTATGTTATCATAAAAACTCTTAAAAATACATATAAAGACTATATTATTATTGTTGACTTCATAAAATTGATTTATGATTTTGAAAATAGAAAATAAAATTCCAAAAATAAATTCTTTTGCACAAAATCCTATAATTTATTGGTTAAAAGCTAATAAATGAATAACCTGTTTCAAATACGTAAGTTATATAACATCAATTGATCTTTTAAAATTTGAAAAAAAAAATACAATTTAATAATTATGTATTTTAGGAAAATAATGAATGAGGATGGAATCATGATAGGCTAATGGTAAACAAGCAATAGTGTGTGTTGTTTTGTGTTGCCAGCTATGAGGAGCTTCAATAGGATCCAAAGAACTTCGTTTAGGGGTAAATCCGTCATTATAGCATTCATCTTCTAAGGGCAAATCCGTTATTTTAGCATTCCTCAACTCTCTTCCATATTTAAGACACTTCAATTCTTTCACATGATTTTCAAAAATCTCTCTCTTCTCTCGTGGAATTGCTCTCTTTTTCTATCTCTAAAATATATAAATATAAAATTATTTTTCGGATCGAGAAGAGAGGTTACTTCTCCATGTTCTGATTTGTTTACACGAAGACCAGAAAGTTACGGCAATGGCGGTTTATGGCGAGAAGAAGCATTGGTGGCTCCGTAATAAGAAGGTCTGTGTTCATCTTCTTCTTTGATTAGATCTAATTTTTCCCGGAAAATTTCGAAAAAAATCACACTCTCTGTTGGATTGTTTCTTCTGATGAATTTGAAATCGATCTGATTCAAATACTTTTGATTTTACAGATCGTGGATAAGTACATGAAAGAAGCGAAGAATTTAATAGCGAGTCATGATCCAAACGACGTTAAATCAGCTCTCGATTTTCTCGAATCTGCACTTTCTGTATCTCCTCGTTATGAACTCGCTCTTGAACTCAAAGCTAGATCGCTTCTTTACCTTCGACGATTCAAAGACGTTGCTGATATGCTTCAGGATTACATTCCAAGCCTTAAATTAGCTACCGAAGATTCCGGTATTGGTTCATCGGAGCTTTCGTTTACTCATTCTTCTAGAGAATCGGTCAAACTTTTGAACGATTTGCCGAGTCATGACTCGTCGTTTAAATGCTTCTCTGTTTCTGATTTGAAGAAGAAAGTCATGGCAGGTCTCAGTAAAAATTGTAATGAACAAGGGCAATGGAGGTATTTTACTTTTTCTTCTTTTTTTTTTTGGCTTAACCCAGTTTTAAAACCCGACCCGGATTTAATTCGGATCTTTTCTTCTTCTGTTACAGATATTTAGTTTTAGGTCAAGCATGTTGCCATTTAGGTTTAATGGAAGACGCAATGGTTCTTCTCCAAACCGGTAAACGTTTAGCCACCGCTGCATTCCGCCGTGAGAGTATTTGCTGGTCTGACGATAGTTTCATTCTCTTCTCCACTGACGGCGATTCCTCTCCTCCATCCGTCGTTGTTTCCTCCGCATCTCAGCCACGATCCGAGAGTGTTGCTCATGTACTATCTCACATTAAGCTACTCTTGCGACGACGCGCCGCCGCACTCGCTGCTCTTGACGCCGGACTTTACTCCGAATCAATCCGTCATTTCTCCAAAATCTTAGACAGTCGTCGTGGCGCACCGAAAGGATTCCTCGCTGAGTGTTTTATGCACCGTGCTTCTGCTTACAGATCAGCCGGACGAATCGCGGAATCCATAGCTGACTGTAACAAAACCTTAGCGTTAGATCCGTCTTCCCTCAAAGCTTTAGAAACCAGAGCTGCATTACTCGAATCCGTTCGGTGTTTTCCTGATTCTCTTCATGATTTGGAACATCTGAAACTTCTTTACAACTCGATTTTACGTGACCGGAAACTTCCCGGTCCGGTTTGGAAACGACACAATGTCCGGTACAGAGAAATCCCGGGAAAATTATGCGTTTTAACCACCAAAATTCAACAATTGAAGCAGAGAATCGCGAATGGAGAAATCGGAAACGTGGATTACTACGCTTTGATGGGAATTAGACGTGATTGTTCAAGATCAGAGCTGGATCGAGCTTACTTGCTACTCAATTTAAAGCATAAACCGGAGAGATCAATGTCATTTATTGACCGGTTTGAGTTAACCGATGATGAAGAAGAATTAGATTCGGTTAAGGATAGAGCAAGAATGTCAACTCTATTACTATACAGATTAATCCAGAAAGGTTACTCCGTCGTGACAAGTAACATCGCAACGGAACAAGCAGCTGAGAAGCAACGTAAATCCGAAACGCCGTTTAAAGCGACTGCGGTTGCGGTGAACAATAATAATAATAACGCGAATGTTGTGAAAGGAGTGTTTTGCAGAGACTTAACAGTGGTTGGGAATTTGATTGCACGAACCGGGTTTAATCAACCAATTCCGGTTAAATACGAAGCGCTTAGTTGCTGAAATTGTTTGACCGGTTTGAGTTTTTTTGTACAAAAAGAAAAGACAGATCATCACATTGGATGAAATTATGGATAATAAGAATATTGTCTGCCCGAGAATTTTGGAGCTTTCTCTCTTGTTTGTTTCTTCTTTATTCTTCACTATTCGTAGACGACAAAAAAAAAAAAATTGATCCGTAATATTTATTGAAAATTTTTACATCACTATTCACCTTTGTTTCTGTTTCTCACTATAACAATTTTTATTTTGTCTACTAGTTTTAAAAATCTTTTATTTATTTTTATATATTTAACATCAAACTTTTTTTTTTTCAAACATTTAACATCAAACTTCTTTTTACTTTCTAACATAATAGTTTGAAGGACATAAGTTTGATGGAGTGGTTAATAAGGATACTATCTCTATAATTTTTTTTTATCAGAATTTGATTTAAGTACATGCGTAATCTCGGTTTGAGTTATAGATTATGTATTGATGATCTAATTGCTTGATATAAAAAATATAAAACTTTACAAAATATGATTAAATACTACAAATGGTATAAGCAAAAAATGACAAACTTGCTTGCATTTACAATTTTTAATATAAAAAACATATGTAAATTTGTTAACTTTTTTGGAAAGTAAATATTGTATACTAAATGTAAATTTTAAGAAGATTTGAAACGTTAATTCTTTGGAAAATTTGTTAAAATAAAAACCAAGTATTATTTTCCTAAAAGTTAAGAAATTTATATATATGGTTTCACATGATCTTTGTGGATACTATTTAAAGAATTATGTAGATTTTCTTATGAAAATATCTTTAAAGTTTGTCTTTTTTTGGTTACAAGTGGAAAACTTTGTGAAGCAAATGCAAGTTATAAATATTGTTGAGGAGTGAGACATGATTATAATCGCCATGTCATGTCAAGATCCTTTTAATGGTTAGCACTCTAGAATAAAATATATATATTGCAAATTTAATGGAAGAAATAAAAAATTTTATGTAGCTAAATTTTCAGGCGAGAGGTTATTATCAGAAAAAATGAGAAGAAAAGGTTAAAAAAATTTAAAGGAAAGAGTTGACAGAAGTCCAATCAAGTACACACAAAACGAAGTAACTAGCAAAGGACAAAACTTTCTTCTTCTTTGGACATGACATTTCGAAAGGTACATAAATGATAAATGTATAATTTATACTTTATTATTATAATAATATTTGAAGCCCATAACTTTGGTTCTGCTTTTAATTCATTTTGTTTGATTTTTCTTTTTTGTCTTTTCTTTTCACTTTCGTTTTATTCACTTTGTTAAATTTTTTTTTTTGATGTGTTTTTGCATGCCATAAATCAGACAACATTCATTGGTATACGAGGGTTCGTTGAATTTACCAAAGTAGAATTAATCATATCGAAAGAATAGTAAAGGTATCAAAGTAAAAATTAATCATATCTAAAAAAATAGTAGAGACACTGGTAAGTCCACTAAAAACAAGCGTACTTATATGTCGAGAGATCTACAGGAATTTAGCTAATGGACTGGTTAATCGTGGCCCAATATTGACAAAAAAAAAAAAATAGTAGAGATACCTGTTTCTTCAGTCATATTTTTTTTTTTGGTCCAATTCATATAACAATTCAAGGTATAATAGAAACTTGTAATATTTTTGGGATATTTTAGAGATAAAATATTAAAATAGAGCTAAAAAGGTTGGACTCCGATATATAAATCCTAGCGAATGCTACATGAAACCAAGACTGATGATAAAATTTCTTATTGTAGATAAGTGTATCTTAAATATGAAAAAGGAGTTCATGCATCAATCATCTTCTTTTTGCGGATGACACAATGTTTTTCATAAGATCGGAAGATAAGAGCTGCAACAAACTAAAAGAGATTTTACAAGAGTACGAGCAAGTATCGAGTCAGGTAATTAACAGACAAGAATCCACCATGCTCCGAAAACGCCAAGCTCCATCAAACAAAAAGTGAAGACAGTGCTGGAAATAGAAAACGAAGGAGGAAATGGTAAGTACCTTGGGCTGCTAAGTTATTTGGGAGAAAGAAAAAGGACATCTTTAACAGTATAATCAACAAATCAAGCAAAAAGCTGCTAGTTGGTCCACAAAAAGACTATCCCAAACAGGTAAACTAGTCATATTGCAGTCAGTCCTTACTGTTATCCCAACTTACTCCATGAGCTGTTTTAAGCTCCCGATCAGTTTAACAGCAAGAATCCAGTCCGCTTTAAACCGGTTTTGATGGGATGCTAACCCGGAAAAGAGAAGAATTTCTTGGATCTCGTGGCAGAAATTGTCCAAATGGAAAAAGGAAGGTGGATTAGGTTTCAGTGACATACAAGCTTTCAACGTAGCTCTACTAGCAAAGCTAACCTAGAGAATACTTGAAAAGCTAAATTGCCTATATGCCCGAGTTGTAATGGGTAAGTACTCACCGGATACCTCGATAATGAACTGTAATTGGCCAAACACAGCCTCACATGGATGGCGCGGAGTTTTACTGGGCAGAGACCTTTTAAAAAGACATATTGGCAAAGCCATCGGGAATGGCCAAAGCACGTCCATATGGAAAGAGCATTGGCTCTCAACGGATTCTTAAATTGCACCTTTTGGACCCCCGAACAAGCACCATCCAGAGCTAATGGTATCAGACCTCTTCAAAGTGAACAGTACTAAATGGGACAAAGAAAGTATTCAACAGATCATACCCCAGCTAGAATCAGAGATTCTCCAAATTCATCCAAGCGGATATGGAGCTGAAGATAATGTCATTTGGCTACCTACAACGGACGGAGTTTATAGTGTTAAATCAGGCTATCACATCCAAATGGAATCAACTCAACAACAGGAAGGAACATGACTACCAACCACAAAGTTTGACAGGAACAAACTCGTTTGGTCAGCTACTTGCTCCCCTAAGATTAAGTTGTTCCTTTGGAAAGCCATCCACAATGCTCTCCCTACAGGGGAAGCCCTTCTATACCGAAGTGTTGTCTAAACAAGTGAATGCAAGAGGTGTAAAGATCCTGAAAGTCTGGAACATATTTTGTTCCATTGTCCCTACGCTAAAGCGGTGTGGAAACAGATTATGTTGCAGTCACCTCTTGAATTACGAGCAACATCTACAATTAGAGAGGTCCTAGAAAGCAACAAGAATCTGATGTACTTACCACCATCGGGGATAAGGGACGGATCCATCATACCATGGGTAGCTTGGGCCCTTTGGACAACAAGAAACAAATTGTTGTTTGAGAATAAAGATATACCAATAGGAGTTACTACGACCAAGGCAATAACAGAGCTCAAAGAGTGGCAAGCAGCTCAAGAAAACACATCTGAAGCAAAAGAAAGAAAAATCACAGCAGAGATAAACATACTTGAAGCTACAAGAGGAGAAATATCAAAGTATGGACTGATGCATCTTGGGACAAACCAACCCATAAATCAGGCTTAGGATGGCACTTTAAGGATGAGAATGACCAAGATTTGATGTAGGAGAAGGCGATTAGAAATCACACGAGATCACTGGTAATGGCGGAAGGTTTGGCACTCCTAGCAGCAATTTACCACGCAGTGGAGATGGGGATTAAAAACATAACAGTTTTTTTTCAGATTCTCTATTAGATATTAAGGTTTCCATATTATGTTCGGTTTAGGTAGAACCGGGTTGTATTATGATATATAAACAAATTGTACAACTACTTTACACTTAACAGAGAATAAACATTTTATTCCAATTTCTTCTTTCTCTTTGAACTTCATCGATCATCTTCTTCCTAGAGATTGATTCTCTGTTCATCATCCAATTCTCAA
>OVAX01000932.1:0-59585 GCA_900406405.1 Lepidium africanum | reverse complement strand
AACCTTATATACTATAAGGATTTGATAACCGGACTAAAAATCTTGTTATCAAATTGGTGCCGTTGCTAAATAAGCGTTTGATTGTTACACTTAGGGTCAAAAACTTTCTAGGATCAAGTNGTTACACTTAGGGTCAAAAACTTTCTAGGATCAAGTTTTTATTGTTTTTGTGCCTTAACTAGTGTCTAGACGTGCTTCTTCTCTTTTTGGTGTGTTTCAGGTCACTCAGCTCGTCTAGCCAACTCGCCGGGTATCTCTGCATTCTGGGTTTGGCATAAGGTAGGTTTGGTTATAATTATAATTAAATCCCTAAAAGAGACTAGAGTTAAAAATTAGATTAATAGTTTTAAGTGGCATAATTATTGCCGAGTTGCTCTCAATCTGGTGGTTAGGATGATCCAGCTAATGATTTGGCACCAGGGTTCGATTCCTACCCGCTGCATTATGGTAGCTTAAAAAATGAATTTTAGGAGTGGACTTTAGGCTATGGATCGCGCCTTGTCGATCCAATATTAACAAAAAAAAGTGGCATAACTATTAGAATATAGATTTTTGTCAAAAAAGCATGTATTCAATCAAAATACAAAAGTAGATTTTCGAATCAATTTTTATACTAAAAAAAAATTTAATAGAAACAACTCTTAAAATTACTAAAATACAAGAGTAGAAATTTGGTTCTTGATTTGATTCTGGTTTGAGTTTGGATTTGGTTTTTTGAATACATAGATTTATGACTTATTTCTAATATTTTGTCGGGTTCGATTACTCTAATTCGGTATTTTGGTTCTTTTGATTTAAAATTTATTCAGGTATTTTTATTTTCCAAATATAGTTCGGTTCGGTATAAATCAAATCTGGATTTGCATATTTCTATAAAACATTAAACTTAAAAAAAGTAATAGATTAGCAGTGAAAAAAGTAAAAATTGGTATTGGTTTGATTCCAGTTCGAGTTTAAATACATAAATTTAGAAACCATTTAGGTATTTTGTCGGGTTCGGTTTCTCTCATTTATATCGCTTCAGTTCAGGTTTAATTTTTTTTTTTTCGGGTTCAGTTTCTACGTCTTCTCATTTTGGTTCAAACAGGGAAAAGGGAAAAGCTCTTTTAGATCAATTATTTTATATGAAATGAATTATCTATTTTCTAAAAACTTGATTTTTTAAATTATATAGTAGATATATACATCTGCCTCCTAGTTGATTAAATTTCTCCTCACGAACACGAGTCCATTTGGAAACAGAATACAATATAATTTCGAGTTTGAATTCTACCACCGACCTTAAAATTCTACAAGTGCTCAATATCTTCCGTAAAAATCCATCTGAATCTGAATAATTCGAGAAGAAAATGGGGAAGAACGAGAAGACGTCTCTAGGTCGAGCTCTAGTGAAGCACCATAACCATATGATCCAAGAAACTAAGGAAAAAGGCAATTACTATAAGGATCAGCATAAGAAGGTTTTGGAATCCGTCACCGAAGTCAGCGACATCGATGCCATCATCGAGCAAGCCGAGGAAGCCGAACGGCTTTTCGCGATTCATCACGATTCCGCAACGCCTGTGCCGATCAATCTGTGAGTTTCTCGATTTATTGGGTTAGAGATTATTTGGTAATATGATGGAGGAAAATTGATTAGTTCCTTCAATGGTTCTTGTGTATATATGCCTTTGAGCTCTTTTTGTTGAATCTATCTGTTTCATAGCTATGCCCAGAACATCTGAAGAATTACCTTTGAGTTCTGTTTGTTGATCTTTGTGAGTTTACGTCTTCAAGCTTTTCTTTAATGATCATCTGAAGATTTGAAATTGCTAATTTTTGTTTTATGTTATCTGAGGTTTGTCTGTGTTTCAATCTAAATGTATTTGATCCGAAAGATTGCCTCTTTTCTCTCATGTGTGTTAATCTTGTTCATTTGTAAACAGTGACACAGGCTCGAGCTCAAGTGGTGTAACAGCTAAGGAATGGAAAGAGCAACGGAAAAGAGAAGAGGCTTTACATGCTAGTAGCCTTCAAGTGCCTCGAAGGTGTACTTTATATACATCTCTTTTGCTATCTCTCTAGTTTGTTGATTACTAATACAATATCTTTTTCGCTTAATATTCTTTCTCTTTACTACTTTTAGACCTCGTTGGACACCCAAAATGAATGTGCAACAACTTGATGCTAATGAAAAACAAGCTTTTCTTACTTGGCGCCGCAAACTTGCAAGGTTTGTTCTCTTTTACCTCATCTAAAGTCATAATTCGTCCACTGTTGACAATTAGCAAGATAGATGTATCTGTAACATGAAGGACTGTTGGTGTTAGTAGAATGGAGTGTTGTTCTAGGCAAAGCATCTATATAGCTTTTACAAAGTCTAATCATTTTCTAAATGGTCTAGTACAATTCTCTTCTATTATAAGTGAACGGTTAAATGGATGGAACAGTTAAGTAGGATGTATTCTTGAATCAATATTCAGAAGCTAGCGACTATGTTTGCTCTAGTACTTGCCAAATGGTGCAACCAACTGCAAGCTTTTGGTTATCACTTTTAATACCTCAATTGCCTTTGTCTGCGTTTTTGTTTGTTAATATGATGCTCTGAGGTTACGAGTTGATGTATGTATCTCAAATTAGCACTTGATAAAGGTGGAATATTTTGGACACGCATATTTAAGTTTGTTGTGTGTTCAAGATAGATAAAGTCTTTTTTGGTTAAAAAAATGCTGGATAGAGTTTGGGTAGGGTACCAAAATAGTTAGATACATTTCATTTTCATCTCATTTTTAATTTTAAAAAACATTATTTTCATACCTTGAAGCAAATTTAGATATATGTTTGAGTTCATTAGTACAATTTTCCTTGGAACTTAGTGCGACATACTTATGCATGCTTATTTGTTCTGCTGTATTCATTTAGCCTTGAGGAAAATGAAAAGCTTGTGTTGACGCCATTTGAGAAGAACCTTGACATCTGGAGACAGCTTTGGCGAGTTCTTGAACGAAGTGATTTGGTATGCCATTATCTCTAGGATAAATTTTTTGTCTTTGAGAGCTCATCTTGCACGGGTTAAGTTCATTGAAGGGTAACATTTGCTATCTTTTCTTCTCTTTCAGATTGTTATGGTTGTTGATGCTAGAGATCCTCTATTCTACCATTGTCCTGATCTTGAGGTAGCTCTCTGCCAACTTGCACCATTGTAGAAATCTCCTATATCAAAGATTAACGTTAAGATTTGTTCTGACACAGGCATATGCACGAGAAATCGATGAGCATAGAAAAACAATGCTTCTCGTAAACAAGGCAGATCTTTTACCTTCTCAAGTCAGGTAAACTTGTGCCTTTCTTCGTTGCCTCCAACCTATTTGTTCTGGCTAACTAGTTGGGCTGTACATAATGTAAACGCAGGGAGAAATGGGCTGAATACTTCACCCGCAACAATATTCTGTTTGTCTTCTGGTCAGCTAAAGCTGCTACGGAAGTCCTAGAAGGTAAACCCCTAAAAGAACAATGGAGAGCATCAAATACCTCTCAGAAGACAGATAACTCAGCTGTTAAAGTATATGGAAGGGACGAGCTTTTGGTTCGATTAAAACTTGAGGCTCAAGAGATAGTAAAAATAAGGAAATCTAGAGGAGTTTCCGCAACTTCTGCTGAATCACACCGTGAACAAGTTGTGGTTGGCTTTGTTGGGTACCCCAATGTGGGAAAGAGTTCAACCATCAATGCATTAGTAGGTCAGAAGCGAACAGGTGTCACATCTACCCCTGGGAAAACGAAGCATTTCCAGACACTGATAATCTCTGAAGAGCTAATGCTTTGTGATTGCCCTGGTTTAGTCTTCCCTTCATTCTCAAGCTCGAGATACGAAATGATTGCTTGTGGAGTACTTCCAATAGACCGGATGACTGAACACCGTGAAGCTGTTAAGGTTGTGGCTGAACATGTTCCTCGGCACGTCATTGAGGATGTGTACAACATCTCTTTACCTAAACCCAAAACCTATGAGCCTCAGTCCCGCCCACCGCTTGCCTCAGAGCTTCTGAAAACTTACTGCCTTTCTCGTGGCTACGTTGCCTCTAGTGGACTACCTGATGAGACAAAAGCCGCTAGGCAGATTCTGAAAGACTACATCGACGGTAAGCTTCCACATTTTGAAATGCCTCCGGAGATGACAGAAAATGATGACAACGGGGAAAATGATGCTTTGGGAGCCAAAACAAGAGAAGGTTCACAGTATAAGGAGAAAGGTGAAGAAGCTCCTAGTCTAGTTTTTGATCAAGTTCTAGATGATCTGAACTCGTTTGATCTTGCAAATGGACTTGGACCTTCGAAGAAGAAACAAGCGGAGTCGCATAAACAGCACAAGAACCAACAGAAGAAAAAGTGACTCCTAGACATAACACCGGTCTGAGAGGTTTTCCAGAAACAGATCACGATGCATTGATCAACAAATGCTGGAAGATCTGCCGCAATGGTGTAAAAGCTGTTAAAATGTTCTAACAACTGTTGTTTAGATGTTTGTGTTTGTGCAAATATGAAATATACGCGAGAATGTTATTCATGTCCAAACTAAAACACCTATAAAATAGTTAATTATTTAGGAAAGCAAGACACTCCCACCTTTGAAATACAAAGATGCAAACCAAAAGGTCATAGGACCCAGAGCGCTTCAAAATATACAGGCCAGCTGCGACCAGACGAGAGGATAAGGCCAGCACAAAAAGATTTGATCAGAGCAACATATATGACGCTGACGCAGCGACCATATTGAGCAACAGAACTACTAGCCTGTTTTTTACTGATCGCTATTATGACAATCAACGATCCAAATTATACAAGTAATTATAAGTATAGCTATGCAGAGAATGAATACATAGCACCATATATAGATAATCACTGCGACTCTATTATAATCGCTATATTATCTGGCGATCAGTAATAGTGCTCAAGCAATCATTAATAATGATCACAAGTAGTCGCAGCGACTCTAGTTTGCTTTTACACCACTTGTTTTAGGGGGTGTTATTGGTTTATGTATTTAGATGAAGTTATAAACATTTAAAAGTTATTAAAATTCTAGTGTTTTTGAATCAAGATTTTTTAAAACTCTAGTAAAGTTTTGTGTTATTAGTTTATATATTTGTAAAAACTCTTCTAAAATCATTAGAAGTCTAAAGTTATTGGTTCATGATTTCATAAAGTCTATAAAAGTTTTGTGTTATTGGTTTGTCATGAAAGAGTCTCCTAAAGACATTGAATTAAAATATTGTATTATTGGTTTGTTGATTTCATACATATTCCTTTACAAAACACAATCAGATATTCTTAAAGTCATTTACTATAACGTAGAAAAATCAAGAATAATTAATCTAGGTAAATAATAATAATAACAATAAAATAATTAGTAATAAAATTTGACATACCTTCAAGTTTGAAAAAATATTGGTACAATTTATGATTTTTTAAATACTCTATAACATTTATATAAAAAACACACTATAAAATATATTTAATATTTTGTATGTGAAAATTGATAAATGTAAGAATTTATAAGAGTATTCAATACTATGCAGAAAACTTTGAAAGTCAAAGGCAAAAGTCATTAAAACTCATTAAAACTTTTCTAAAATATAGAAAACTTTCAAAATCTTAATTACTTTCAAGTCATTAAAACTTTTTAAAAATCTAGATCCAATAACACCCCCTTAATCTTTATTTGTGTTTCAATTTTGGTCGCTCAACGCAAACACAGCGACATAAAAACAACAAGGCTTACGATGTATAGATTTTGTAATTTGTATATCTCTGTGTATATGTCACCAAAACTATATCATTTTGAACATTTTTAAAAAAATAAAAGAAAAGAGTAAGATAGAGTTTCGAACTCCTTACCTCTGTTGTAACTTTTACCAATACATACATATAATTTTCAACAATCTGTGTAACAAATATTTCTAGAATTGCAAACAAATATATATATATATATATATATATATATTAAAGCAAAAGTACAATTTGGGATATTCCCTAAAATGCCCTTCTAGGTTTGACCAATCAGAGTATTTCTCTTTAGAGAAAAAAAAATTTCGCAATAAATGCGGAAGACAAAAATGTCAAAAAACTATAGGTTAAATTTAACCTATAGTTTTCATGTGATCCTCGCGGATAAATATCTGCCGCCCGTCTCATCTTTTAATCTCGACTGTCCGTTTCCAAATTAATCCAAATTACAATTAAGGAACATAAACTATTATTTATTTACATATTATGGCCAAATCTTCCTCTAATCTCCATAGCTCTCTAATAGCGGATCAGAAAAATTCAGAAAATCCATCAAAATTCAAAACAAGGCTCCTTCTATCACATGTAAATTCCAGAAACATTTATAAAATTTTATTTATGCCATATATCCCAGCAATAGTTTTTTAAAAGAATTTTCTGAAAATTTTTGACTTTTCTGACGTCGGAGCTCCGGTCTGACCAACAATGGTGGAGACAACATTGTAGAAGAAGAAGATGGCTCAGAGAAGATGATGATATCTTGGAAAAGATGATATTTATTTTCCTAAATTTGCTCATTTATTATAGGAAAATTTCTAAAACACTAATATTTATAAATAAATAAATTAAGTAATTAATAGTTACACATTTTAATTATAAAATCAAAATTTGATACTTAATAATAATTAATGATCATTAAATACAAAATTATTAAATATAATGTCATTTCTAATAATATTTCTCGGATAACTTATCACCCTTCACTAATCACCATTGCACTCCAATGGTGAATTAAAAAAATTCAGAATATTATCTCAAATCAAAACAAGGCTCACCCTATCACATATAAATTTTGAAAAAATTTGCAATTTTTTTTACTCTATTTAACCTTGCAATATATTTTTTTATAATAAATTTTCAATAACTTTTCATTTTTCCTCCATTAAAATTCATGTTCATGGAGATTTGGAGAACAATGGTGGAAGCAATGGTGTAAAAGATGATGATGCTTGGAGAAGATGATATTTATTTTCCTATAATAATATAATTATTAATTAATTAACTACGAATTATTTGATTCTAAAATCAAAAATTTGATAATCAATAATAATTGATGATTATTAAAGATAATATCATAAATGCTGAGAACGTGTGACTCAGTGGTAGTGGCCACTTTAGCTTTCCTTGGTCACCAGAGTTCGATTCCTCTCTGATACAAAGGGAAGAAAAAAAGGGAAATTTTATAATATGAGTTTTGGTTATGGATGGAACCTTGTCGATCCAATTATAAATGTAAAGTTGACAAAAAAATATAATATCATAAATGCAAATATTCATTTCTCTTATTAATCAGCATTATATTATTTATTATGTTTATTGATAGATATTTCATCCAGAATTTGGATCCTATCAAATTTTGATTTTTTCATAAATATTATATTTGAAATTTGGTAAGTAATATCATTCCGATTAAATGCAAATAAAAGTTTGTAAATTTTCTATGAATGTAGACTAGATATTAGTATCGATTCATAAAAAATAATTTTTGAAATATTTTATCTACATATATTAGATTTTTATTTTATTTTATTTTATTGACAGTTTAAGTTTTTCTAAACACCAATAGTTGACCTAATATTCTTATCTATAAATACTCTATTTATTAGTTGATTCTCAAAGCAATTCTCTCATTATGTATTCTCATTCATTTAGTTTTTTTTATTCTCATGGTTTTTTTTTTGATAATATTTCCGATCTTAAACCATTCAAATAAATGTAGAAAATTTGTGTTATAATTGCTCATGTATTGAATCCGTTTGGTAATTTTGTAAATGATACCATGGATATTATTTTAACGGATGAGATGGTTTGTTTAGTTATTCATGTTCATATTATGATTTTATTGTCAATTTTTTGTATGTTAATCAAATTTTTTTTTTACTTTTTGTATTTCAGGGATCTCTTATTCAAGGTTCTATAAGAACACATGATGTGCCTATATTTCAAAAATATATAAAGGTTGGTCAATGGTTAATCATTCAAAAGTTTATTATTATGAATTCGCAATCTTGTTTTTGAATATCTTGATTGTTCGAACCGGATCTAGCACAAAGGGCTAAATCCAAAATTCTGATAAAAGAGAGGGAAGATTGGACAAGGATTCTTGAGAGCTTTGAAGAAAAGAAGTGTATTGCAAAGAAGAAGATGATTGTCGAGTAGAGTCTATTAGCTTAATGTGTGTGTCAAAAAGAAGATCCCCTTTTTGAAGGATCCACTCCTCTATTTATAGATCATAGAGGCGGTTACAAAGTAGATTGAATAAAGAAAAATATACAAATTTCTAGATAAGATCGTATCTAGAAGATTCTTACTAGATTTTCAGAAATTTTTCATGTCGGCATAGGAAAATTTCCATTTCTTTGCTTGCTGACGTGTTGTCCGACTTCCTTCAAGCTTAGCATGCTTCCGAGAAGGAATTCTCCCGAGTTGAGACTTCGATATTCTTGCCGAGTTCAATACTTAGCATTTTTTTCCATTGTTTCCCGTGGACCGAAGTAGTATCTCGGATCCACCTCCAACAATTGTCCCCCCAAACTCGAAAAATTGTTGTTGAGTTTCCGAGTCAGGAAGTTTTTCCGCTTCTAGAATCTTCGGTCCACGTGTCATTTCGTGAATGGGTTACTAAGGCGGTTTTCTCGGTTTCCGCGTGTTGGGTAATTATTACTGCTTCGCATAGTTTCGGTTTTCGGTAAATTTTTATAAATACCATGCCATCCTTCTTTTACCATTCACTCCATTCTTGCGATAAATATTTCCGACTTCATTTTTATCTCTTTCTTCATAGTTTTCTTCCGACTTTCAAAAGTTTTCTAATATAATTCAAACACTTTTCTCAAGCGAAAAATGGGTCTTGATGATTTTGAACTTCCCAACGTCGAGGAGGGTTTAAACGCTGCTCTCGATGGAATGGATGCCCGTCCTTCTGGGGGATCTTCTAGGGTTACCCGATCTTTTACCGCACCATTTAGCTTCTGTATGTCCTCAGCTTTACTCTCTCAGTAGCAAGTCATATTGGTGAGTGCTTCCGAAATTGCAATTTCTGGCTTGATTCTTTGCTCTACTCGCTGGTGTACAGGCGAGTCTGAGCTGTGCTCGAATGGTGGTAGACGAGTTGGAACTCTGGCCTTCAATTTTCAGTTTGGCTTAGTGCTTGTTCTATCTGCACTCGTTGGTCTCCGGGCGAGCTTGAGTCTTTAGTCTTTAGGATACTGGCTCTCTTCAGTTCAGGTTCAACCTTGCAGTCTTCATGCCAATTTCACTCCAAAATGCTCCTTTTTGCTCCAAAGTACCTAAGATGCTCCAAATGCAATGTGTATGCCAAAATGAATGCAATGCAAGCCTAAAAGACTCTAAAGTGATGCGAATGGATGCAAATAGATACTAACCATGTAGCTAAAATGTGGTAAAATGCATGTATATCACCTCCCTAGTTTAACTCGCCTTAAGTTTCCAAACACAGAACAAGGAGAGATGACTGAGAACACTCCTATACCTAACATCGCCACTGACGGTACCCAGCCAACACCCACCCTTATTCAACCATCTCCACCTCAACCTCGAAAGACGAGACAAATTGGAGCTAGTGACTCGCCAAGTATTCAGACTCAGAGGCATGAAATTCGACCTCCACCAATTCCAAACAACAACTTTGAGATCAAGAGCGGTCTCATTACTATGGTGCAAAACAACAAATTTCATGGTCTGCCAACAGAAGATCCACTCGACCATCTGGATGAGTTTGGGAAGATTTGTGGTCTAATTCGGATTAATGGCCTATCTTAAGATGCCTTGAAGCTTCGCTTATTCACATTTGCACTAGGTGATGAGGCTCATATCTGGGAGAAACACCTTCCTCAAGGACTCATAACCACTTGGGCTGACTGCAAAGGGTCTTTCTAGCTAAGTTCTTCTTAACTTCAAGAACTACAAAGCTTCGAAACACTATCTTCAACTTTGTTCAGAGTGGGACAGAATCTCTAGCTGAAGCTTGGGAGCATTACAAGACATATCAGTCCCAGTGCCCACATCATGGTTTCTCTGAGGAAACCATCATGAGCCAATTTTACAGAGGCATTCAACCCACACTTTGAATGCTATTAGATACAGCTAACAACAAGAATTTCTTAAACCAAGACGTGGACGATGGTCGCGAGTTGATTGAGAATTTGGCACTTCCTGATGGCCAATATGGGGAAGACTACGATCGTACTGAGCGAAGGTCGAGTGAATTGGATTTGGTTAGCGGCAGAGAGTTGAAGAATTTGAATGACAAGATAGATAAGTTGCTATTGGTTCATCACAAGCATGTCAATCTTGTTGAAGAGGATCAAGCTCAAGAAGGGGAGGATGAGATGGTTGCTGAAATCAGTTTTATGCAGAACAAAGGAGGTCAGCGACAATGGAACAACTACAAGAATAACAACCTCTCCTACAGAAACAACAATGTAGCTAACCCGGAAGATCAAGTTTATCCATCGAAGCCTAATCAGCAAAAGTCTTGAATACCTAAGCAGCAATACTACCAAAGCTATCAGCATGCGTCACAACCTTCTACATTAGATAAGCAGGGACCTTCAGACATTATGGAGATGCTTTAGGAAATTCGACAGGGCCAAACTACACAAGCTGCGGAGTTTACCAAGCAGTTTGCTGAAGTACATCGTAAGATAGACACCTCTTATAATGACTTGAACTGCAAGTTTGAGACTTTGAACGCTAGGCTTAAGTATGTTGAAAGCCAGCAAACTTCTGCATTAGTGAAGACACTGGGTCAATTACCAGGTAAGGTTGTTCAGAACCCGAAAGAGTATACAGCTTAATCCATTATACTCAGGAGTGGTAATGAACTTCCACAATGAGCTGCGTAGACTAAGAACACTGAGGACAGTGTAACCCAAGAAAAGGAGGGAAAACAAGCTGGAAAATCACCCCCAAGCCAACTCGCTAGTCAAGCTTGCCAGTCAGACAAGCAAGTTGAGCCTACAGACGCTACAAACCCTGCTTTCGAACCCACAATTCTGAACCCCAATACTGTCAAACCTAAAGCACCCTTCCCAGCTCGCCTCAAGAAGGATCAAACGCATAAATACAAAGAGCTTTTTGAGAAGCAAATGAAAGAGGTTGAGCTGAAAATTCCACTACTAGATGTGTTTGTTCTAATTCCCCAATATCAGAAATTTTTGAAGGAGGCCATCAAAGAGAAGGTTCACTCAGTTGAAGGTGTGGATATAGAGAGCTATGAGTGTAAAGTTGTTGCTGAAGCTAAGGTTGTGTTGAAGAAGCTAGAGGATCCAGGAACGTTTACTCTACCATGCTCATTGGGTCATCTCTATTTTAAGAAAGGGTTATGCGATTTGGGAGCCTCTATAAGCTTGATACCATTCACAATAGCAAAGAGGTTGGGCTTCAACAACTACAAGCCTAGCAAGCTGTCTCTTATGCTAGTTGATAGGAGTACACGCTCACCACATGGCCTGCTGGAGAATTTGCCTATCCGAATTGGCAATGTTGAAGTCCCTACTGACTTCATTATGATTAACATGGATGAAGAGCCTCAGGACCCACTGCTTTTGGGAAGGCCATTTCTAGCTTCAGTCGGAGCAGTAATAGATTTCAAGAAAAAGACCATTGAGCTGGATATGGGTGGTGATGAAAAGTTGGAGTTTGATCTAAATGAAGAATCAAGGAGGCCAACGATTGAAGGCCAAAGCTTCACTGTTCGAGAAGTTGATGATTGTGACATTTCTGAGGGAAAAGAAAAAGGAACTCTGGGTTTCCCTTGCTACACCACACTAAGCTAAAAATGTGAACAGTCGAGCTTGAGACTCTAAACAAGCGCACTTGGGAGGCAATCCCATGATTATCCTTTTTATATATTCTTTGCATTTATTTACAAGTTTTTCTTTACATTTCTAGAATATTTTGCCTAAGTTTGATTTTGTGGTCATTTAGTCTTTGAGTATAGAGCTTGCTTATTAGGTTGATGATGATGTATTGAGTGAATGATGGCATAAGGGACAAATCATGGAGAACAATTTAATGATCCCCTATTGCTCATCCTATTTACTCACTCAAGTACATCATCCATTCTCTTTGGCTATTTTGGCTTGATCTTGCAACAATCACTAATTAGCTCATACTAAACCTTTCCTAGATATATTTCTTGCTAATTTTCTTTATCATGCAGGAATCGATCAGAAAAGGGAAAGGAACAGTCACTGAGCAGTTGTTGTTCTGACTGAAAATTTTGGGCTACATGAACAGTACTCGCGGGTCCAAGCAGCGAGTTAAAGACAGTAAGCCAAAGCCCAGTAAGGGATCTTGAGATCACCCAGCAAGTTGGGCTTGAAGTCTAGCCCACTTAGAGCTTCTACAGTACCGGCGAAAGGATCAACGAGTGGTGCAGAATGGAGCAGAGAATTTGTGGTTGGTTTTGGAGTGGTATAGCGAGTGGGACCAACGAGCACACGGTTTTGCCCATACTTGTGTCAGCTTTTGTCTCCCACGCCAAGCAGCATCCAAGGCTAACCTTATTCTATAAATATAAGACTCACCTCCACCTCTTCCTCACACTTCAACATCCATCTCTCTCTCTCTAAGATTACCTTCTCTCACTTAAAGCTTTCCCTCAGCAAATTCATAAGCTTACATGGTGAGTAGAACAACGAGTTGAGCAGCGAGTCTAAGCAAAAAAATTTATCCGCAGCATAATGTCTTATCAACCATCCATGACAGTATCCGGTGGAGAGCTTGTCAACACGCCTTCATGAAAGAGAGGAGGTGAGCTGAAGAACAAGGAAACCTGTTGGATGACATTGTAACAACAACAAGGAAACATAAGCCTAAGAAAGGCAAGAAGGGTGGAAGAAGATTGGTTTTGCGAGATGAAAGTTATGATGAAGAAGTAGCTTGCACTCAAGCTCGCCCCTCTACCCAGCGAGTCGAGCTTTCAGACAACGAGGAAGATGTTGTGCCAGCAGTAGAAAAGGGTAAAGGAATAGATGCGCCCTTTGAGAGTGGAGGAGAGATGCCGAGAGCTAGCTTTGAAGCGAATTAGGTGGATGAGACACAAAGAGAAGGTTCCCCAATGGACGTATATGAGCAAGAGACTGAGTTAATCAGTAACCTCAAAGGGTTGATGAGAGATGGGTATATTGAGGATCAAGCGTTCATAATTCTGGAGGAGAGGAAGATACACCGGTGAGCTAAGGCATCAAAGAAAAATCTTAGCCCAAGTGAAGCATATAAAGCGATTTCACATATGGGCTTCAAGGGTACAATTTACCCCCATAGACCGACTTTGAAAAATATGGGGATAGTCAGCGACGTGGATATAATGTTGGAGGATTGTGAGCTTTCTCAAATGATGACTATGGTGTGCAATGGGTATGAGGAGGAGACAGCTCAGTTCTTGGCCACCGTAGAGGCTCACAAATACAAAACAACCACTATGGCCTTGTTTGAGGAGAATGAAGCTGGATTCATAACATTCAAGGTACACAAGCGCTAGTATAAATTCACCTTTAAGCAAATGGAGGAGCTGTATGGTTTTCCACCAGGCGCTGCAGCCTTCCCCAACATAGACGAAAATGAGCTACATGATATGTGGTATATGCATAGTGGGACTACTTCCTTCATTCCATCAAGAAGCATGGGAAACATGATAAGGAACCCAGCAATCAATTGTGTTAGGCGAGTAATTGCTAACTTGATGTATTCAAGGCCATCTCCAAGTCCCATCAACTTAAGCGAAATGCATAAGCTGGACATGGCTTTGAAGGAGCTAATTGGAACAACACCTAAGGGAAGACAATTGTTGGGAGATGATGCTAACGCTGATTTAGCTTATGCTTTGGCTAGGCAATTTACTGTTTACAGGTATAGAGCAGCGCTTCAAGCCAACAGGCGTAAACTAGAGCCAATCTGCATAGGCAGAGTCATAACTCCCATCCTGACTGCTTACGGAGTTAGATTAGATGAGGATGGAGTGGTAGCACCAAGGTTTATGACTGCTTACTCTCTCAAGGTTTCAGAAGTGTTGGGCTGGAAATACCAAGATGGAACAATCTTTTCCACCCAGCAGATAACGATGCAAGAATCATACTGCCATGCACTGAATTGAGCTCGCTGGGATCAGCCCAGAATGTGGAATTCGCGCATCCGCTATATCTTTTCAGTCAGACTATGCCACAGCAAGAAGACACCCATGCTCAAGCTGGAATTGAGGAAGAAGAGCCATAAGCATATTGCTTTGAGGAGTTCAGTCAGCCGCGAATGGGCATCCCGGCATAAGAAGCTCACAAGTGTATTGGGAAGTTGCAGAAGCTGGGAAAATGGCTAGTGAAGAAGGTGAAGGGCTTCGCAAAGGAAAAAGACGAGTGGGCAAGAGAAAGGAAGGAGCTGAGAAAATAAATGAAGGAACATAGAGAACGATTCAGCGGCGAGTTACCCCCAGGACAGGCTCAAAACCTTCCAAGGAGGCACTTAGTCTTGACTGAAGACACTCGTGGGTCAGTTCAATCAGAACCAGCTCGCCACTCCTCAGCTGAAGCTAGGGTCATGCGGAAGAAAAGGCCCACCAGAGAAGCAATGTCAAGGTTGAGATACGGCCACTCGCATCGTCAACTCGACACTCCAACCGGCGAGCCAAGCATGACTCTTGAGCAACTCGACGATCCAGCTCCAGCACCCACCATCAACCCGGCGAGTTACACCCTTGAGGAGATGAACGCCTCTACAGCTCATCTTTTCGACTTCTAAGGCACCAAGCTCCATCCACCATTGTAATTTCCATTGCATTATTTTCTTGTTTTTTTTTTGATGTTTCTGCTTGTTTGTTAAATCTAGGATTCTTCTCCAACTCTTCTATCCACATAAGGGACTATGTGATTTAAATTTGGGGGAGGGTCCTAGACTTCATTAATCATGTTTTATGTGTTCTTATCTTCCACTTTCACCCATTCGTAGCATAACATGACATTTAAGGCATAGAAAAACCATAAAAATTTGAAAATTTTAAGAAAAGCATTCCAAAAAAATAGAGTGTTCATGCATTGCATATAGGATTGAGTCTAGTTCTTTGGGAATTATCTTGCTGAGATTAGGCACTCTTGCTAGGTTGTTGGCTAGTTACCATAGTGAACTTAGTGGTTTGTTGATCTCTCTCTGTAGAAAGCTTATAGGTGGATCATTTGCCTTGGAGAACTTTGCTTGTGTTTGTGTCTTGAAAGAGTTAGGCTTGTTTTCTTCTAACTTGGACATCAAACTTGCCGAGTTAGGGCCTTTAGATGCATTGAACATTTTCCTTACTTGAGCTTGGTATGGCAAAATTACTGAAAGTGATAACTATCCCAACTGCAACTCATTCGATGATGCTAAAGGTGAGCGGGGACTGTGCGTAAACCTATACCTTCTTGTGTCTTACTGAAACCGCAGAGAGTAGAATGTGAAGCAGCCCATTCATTGGTGTGGATCCTTAAAAGGAAGTGAAGCAGACCATTGAATAGGTTGCGGATTCAAAGACCATGAGTTTGTGCTTAAACTGAACAAATAGAGGAATTGACAAGTGTGCTTAATTAAATCGATGCCATGCCAAGTTCAGGAAGTTGAATCATATGTTCATTGATCTATAGTCCCTCTTGAGGAATTCACCTCTAGAAATAAGGATTCAAGTCTGCATTCTTAGAGACCAGCTTAGGCATTAGGGATTTGAGGACTGTATGCTAAGCTTGTAGGCAAATATATGGTGAGAGTCATAATGGAACATTGGTTCACTTGTGGTTTACAGTTTCAACCAGTCGAGGTGCTTGATTAAGGTTAGATATCCCCTGCGTCTTCAACCTCTTTTCCTTCTTAGTTCATTGCACTTGCTTGAGGCCAAACAAGGACTAAGTTAAGGGGAGTTGATATACATGCATTTTACCCCATTTTAGCTGCACAATTCACATCTGTTTGCATTCATTCTCATTGCATATTCAGCATTTTAGAGTCTTTTTAGGCTTGCACTGCATTCATTTTGCATAAACATTGCATTTGGAGCATCTCAGGTACCTTTGAGCTTATTGGAGCATTCTGGAGTGGATTTGGCACAAAGACTGCAAGGATCACCTTGTTTTTCATCTTGTTAGTTGATTGTGACAGAATCTCCTTGTTTTGATTTTGCTTGAATTAGAATAGCGCCTCATACCCTTAGTGATAGCAACACACTTTGGTTCAATAGCTATTGTACTACAATAGATTTGATCAACAAGGGCAAAAACCTTGTTATCATTGCTCGTGTTACTCTTCAACAAATCAGATCTCAGTTTAGTTATATTATTATGTCGCTGATCACAAATGCAGAGACTATAACAAGAACATGGTCATAGTGATCATAATACTATCAAAAAAAAATCAACAAATTCTATCATAATACTAGTGATACTCCCATACCCTTATATAATAATAATTCGCAAGTCAATTTTTTAAGAATTGTTGCTTTTTCCTATTGACAAGTGGTATAAGATCCAAAAAACACTTATTTACTTTTTATTTAAGAAAAAGATAAATCAAATAATGTGCACAAAAAAAAAATTTGTTCCCTAAAATTTTACTTTTCCGCACGATCTCCACCTTCATTCTCTCTTCTCTTCTTTTCTTCTATGATAAAAATTTTCTTATCAAAAAAAGGTTTTCACTTCTCTTACTATTGTGATTTTTATTTCCTCCAAAAAAATATCCCTATTTCATTATGCTGCTTGATGTTACTCTCATTTCCTAACTCCAATAATAGACTGATATAAAATTGAAACTTGAATCGTCCATCTTTTGGGTTTCTAAAATAAGAAAAACAAAAAACATTAATAGTAATTGATATATTTCTTATGGATGATGAGGTAAAAATTTGAATTTTTATATAAATAAAAATTCAAAATTCATCTTCTTAATCCGAAACTTTTATTTGATTTTACAATAAAGAAGTAGGACACAAGTTTTTGCAAGGTACAAACCTTGACACTAGTTACAAAGAATAGAATTGTGATGTCAAAAAAGCATGTGTATAGCATCACAAGTTTTCCATTATAATATGCATTGTCTAGCATCCTAAATGACTCTTTAAAGACATGAAAGGTTCCAAAAGAAAGAGATTAACCGATTCTAACATTAAGATGTTCACTTATAGCTCTCAAACCAAATACAATCACCAAAGAGCTAAAATCATCTCCTACTTCATCAACCACATATTTTTGGGTAAGGACGCCTTGAGTATGCTTAGGTTAGAAGATTGAGAAGACTGTCCCAAGACTTGTGGTTGAGAAGCCGTCCAAAGGCTTGTTGTGAAGTGTGGACTATGTCTTGTTGATTTGAAGACTATCTTTTAGATTGTGCAACCTACAGCATCTCATCGACAAGATCTTCTTTAGTTTGACTACTAGGAGTAGGATCTCCGGAAAACGCGACTAACAACATAGTGAATTCCGATTTCTAGTGTCACAGTCGATTTAATTTCGATTTTGGGATTAGGATTCTTCAACATAGTGAGTTTACAATAAGTAAATGGGTCTCCAATTGGGTCTAATCCATATTAATTCTAGATAAGATAAAGCTAACCACGTAATCGCGGTATATTGTACCAGCTTAACCAACAATAATTCAAAGCCATGGGGAAGTTTGTTTTTGACTTTAGGAGAGAGATAAATTAATTTGCAATTTCCGTGGAGGGGAAAATTAATTTTGTAACTATTGTGGGGAGAAAAATTTATAGAGGGCAAAGTTTAGTGTGATTTTGGTGCTATACAATAGTTTTGCAGGGATATAGATCATCGAGCCAATATAATTCAATTTTCAAATATATAATTGTATTTCAGGTCTTTTGGTTATACATGAAATTTTCAATTATGTCATCGTTCGGCTTCAATTTGGTTGGATAAAAATAACTAAAACAATTTTGGGTATTTAGTCAGTTCCAATTTAATTTGGCTTCTTCTAATTCAGAAAAAGTTCGGATTCGGCTATGAGTTTGTTGAAATATACTCAAGGTTTATTTGGTGAGTTTAGCTATCAAAACTATAATGCATCTCCAAATTCAAGAATTTTAAGAGAAAGTTTGACATATGCACCAAGGTTTATAGTCTTGTTATCTGAACATTTTAATTTTTTTTCGGAAAAAATAAATGAAACCTATATGCAAATGTTATGAGAGAAAATCAAACAATTATAACATGAAAATGATTTAATTTTTATAAAATATATTTAATTGTTTATAGTTAGTTAGTTATTTTAGAAAAAATTAAATTATTATCCAGATATTTAATTGAGCATAATATTATTTATTTTGTTATTAAAAATAAAAAAGATTTAAATCAAGCTAATGACTCTGGCATCAGATCTTCGATCCATCCCTACTACATGTCATAGATAAAAAATGATTTAGGGAGTGAGATTTATGTTATGAATCTGATCTTGTCGATCCAATGTTTGACACAAAACATTATGTCAGATTATGTTCTACATAATTTAACTATTACTTTTTGATTTTAAATTTTTAAATAATTCCGTTTAAACAAAATTCTACCAGATTTCATATCATTTACCCCCTTTATTTAAGAAAATATAAATCACTTAACTTATAGTGATGGGTCCACATAAAATTTTGTACGTTTATAACATATATGAAAGTTTTAGGCTATGAATGGAGGAATAGTTTTTGGTTTTTTGTTTATAGTCTTTGGTTTCTAATTTACAATTTTGTTTTTATTTTTTGGGTTCTGATTTTGTTACCGATTTTGGTTTGTGAAAATTTTCAAAAATTGGATTTTAGTTTTAGAAGAAAGTAACGTTAGATTTTCTGAAACTGGTTTTCTACTTCTTAGAAAGATCTAAAATCCAAAAACTTGAACGTAAATTATAATAAGGGTGATTTACTAATATGGTGTGTGAAAATAATATAATTACTAATATGATGTGTATTTTGTGAGAATTACTATAATAGTTTCCAAAAATTTTAAAATACAAGTTTACTCTTCTTTTCTTTGGGAAAAAAGAACATTATAACGAAAATGTCATTAATGAAGACTGCCACATCAGTATATCGCACGTTACAAAGTCTACTAAACTAAACGAGCACAAGCATGGTAGACTTTAAATGATATGGTAAACTTATGTATACGTAACAAACCCTTCATGGTAGACTGAAAAGTATCAATTTGAGGAAGAAATTTCTAAGCAAAATAGACTATCAGTTGAAGTGTAGTAAACTTTGATGACCTTCATGGTAGACTTAGGTATATGTAGATGATATTTACGCATTTTAACTAGTTTTAGGTGTCATTTTTAGTTCATTTTCCATACATATCTGTTGCATTTGCATCATGTTCGAGTGATTTTTAGTTTGTTTGCGTATGTTACATTTGCATAGCATACACTTTGCATTCGGAGTTGTTTTAAGCAAAACCAGCGGGACTTGGATGTGAAACCAATGGGACTCGGATGGAGCATTGGTGTCAGCTAATCGGGTCACGACAAGCTTCGTATCACAACAGGCCCAACATGGCGTAATGGACCAAATCATGGCATGAATTGACTGCACCTGATGGGCCGAGTCAACGCCACCTTTCACAACCCAATTACCCGTTATGATCCACGAAGTTGGGTCAACTATCATGTTTAGTTTTTCGTTTCTATTTTTTACGTTTAACGGGGGATTAGTATAAATATTGTTTTGTGTTACGAAGACTTTTTTTATCTATGTTTTAACTTCAGAAACCTTTTGAGCTTTTCGTTGTTGTAATTCCAGAACAAGAATTCCACTTTCGTTTTTATGATCTTTTAATTCAGTTTGTTTTCATTCTAAGTTTACTTTCTGAATTTTATGATCATGTAATCTACTTTGATTGTTGTTTTGATTGTTTCACCCATGGTTTATAAGTAGTTAACTTAGAGTTCCTGAGGAAATGGACTAGACCAGCATAGATCTTAAAGTTTGCTAAGTCGCTTAAGAGTAGAATAGTATAGATCTCTTTTGTTTCGGTATTGTTAATGCTTGTTTCTTTCTGATCAATTGAAACGTGATCTTAGACTTTTAGCTCCTGAAAGGTGTGTTGAATTGTCTGATCCAATCGTCTCAGAAATTTACATTCTTAGCATAAGAGATTTAATATCTAAGTCTAAGGTGTTTATTAGGCTCGATTAAATTGTTTCCTTACGCCAGTTAGGTTGTTAAATGCTTATGATGATAAGGTCGGTGGATAGCTTTTCTGAGTTTGTTTGCCACGAGAGTGGATTCAATAGTTATAAATTAATTACTTAGAGATCCACTCTATTTGAGTTTTGTTAAGCAATCTAGTGACTTAAAGTGAGACGCTAGTCCATGATCTCCACCCCTTAAGAAACCTTTTTTCTCATAGATGGCTTAGTTGTTTTCACTGCACTTGATTTTTACTTTCACTGCACTTGATTTCTATTTTCACTGCACTTGATTTCTATTGTTCTGTTACTTTTGAATTTCTCAATTAGGTTCATATTTGCTTATTTGATGATAATAAACCATTGATCCGATTTGGCTTGAATTAGAGTAGTCTATCATATTCTGATTGCTAGTTATATTCCCATTTGGATTGACACTAATTATACTACATCGACATCTTAGTGTAACATGATTTAAAAACTAGAGTAAAACCTTGTTATCAGAAGACTTAAGAGTATCAATTTTCGGAAGAAATTTCTAAGCGTAGTAGACTATCATTTGAAGTGTAGTAGACGTTGAAGACCTTCATGGTAGACTTATGTATAGGTAACAAATCCAGCATGGTAGGCTTAAAAGTATTGATTTGAGGGAGAAATTTCTAAGCATAGTAAACTATCAGTTTAGGTGTGGTAGACTTTGGAGACCTTCGTGGTGGACTTAGGTATATGTAATAAACCCTTAATGGTAGACATAAAAGTATCGATTTGCGGAAGAACTTTTTAAGCATAGTAGACTATCTGTTGAAGTGTACTAGACTTTGAAGACCTTCATGGTAGACTTAGGGAAGGGAAACAAACTTAGCATGGTAGACTTAAGAGTATTGATTTGAGGAGAACTATCTAAGTATAGTAGACTATCAGTTGAAGTGTGGTCGATTTTGACGACCTTCATGGTAGACTTAGGTATATGTAACAAATCCTTTACGGTAGACTTGAAGGTATCCATTTACGGAAGAAATTTCTAAGCGTAGTAGACTATAAGTTGAAGTGTGGTAGACTTTGAAGACCTTCACAATAGACTTCTGTGTAGGTAACAAACCCTTCATGGTACGCGTAAATGCTAAGCTGCATGGAATCAGAAGCGGGTACGCAGAAGCGGCAGAGTTAAGAAGCGTGAAATCAAAGTTATTGAGAAAAATAGGAAGCAGGTATGTGTTGGAAGCGCATGTGTATATGCGTGTGTGTATATATATATATATATAAATATTAAATTACCAAACATATAAAAATAAATATTAAAGCAAAATGTTTTAAAGAACATACTCCAATTTATAATTTAAATATTGCAACTTTGTAAGTTTATAACTTAATTTAAAATTAGAATAACACTTGAATTTCTAGTTTTAAGTCACTCTTTGATATCGTCATCATCATTCTCATTTTCATCAACTTTATCAAACACAATGGTCTCCAACTCTAGTTCATCAAGGGAAAGATCCGCAAACTCAAGTCTCTCTACATTGACCTCATCCAATGAATCAAATTGGTCACCTCCCACATCCCACATATGATTGGGACCTTCTTTGTAAGTAGAACTTTTTCTAGATAGAAGAATGTATGAGGAACAATCTTGTTTCTTGTTGCATAATGTATGAATTTGTAAGTACTCCAATTTCTTTCACAACATGAGGATGAAGACGGTTGTCCAAACAACTTAAAAGCTAAAGCTTGGAGCTCTGGTGCTGAAGACCAATGAACTGCCCACCATCTCAAAGGTTCCAAGATAAACTTGTTGTGAATGGCATCCACACTCCCAAAATCTTCCAAGCATAAAGAGAAATTAGAATATTCAACATTAACCTCTCTCCTTTCATCTTGATTTGGAAAATACTTCATGATGCAATTTTTCTTTCTTTAGTAATCCTAAATCTTGATATGGAGCTTTCTTATTGTTTTCTTCTCCAAGTCACTCTGTACTATAATACTTACATCCAATAAAATAGATATAATAATCATGTTAAGTAAAATATTACAAATTAAGAAAGCAATACAACGTACAACACGTTACAATGCAATTTGAATTTGTGCATCTTATAAGTGATATAACACATATATTCTTGTTTAACTAAGGTTACGTAAATTACTAAAAAGCATAGATGAGAACCACCTAAATCTAGGTCACATAAGCAAAAAGAAACGTATAATCAAAAATCACATATATATATATATATAGTAAATAATAAGTATATTCAAAACTAAAGGGAACCAATGAACAAAAAGAGAGTATGACATACAATGAAGAGGAGTATTGCTCTTGCTCCAACAAGATGTCAAAATAGAATGAATAGCATTCCAAAAAACAGAGCTATCATCAAGTTGTCTTTTTCTCCTTTTTAGAAATAGCTTTCTTCACATTTTGAATCATACTTTCCCACCATTCATAAACAAGATGAAGAGAAGACCTATCAGTATCGGCAGCTCGTATCATGTTATAGATAGGCAAAGTGAAAGATAATAAATATTCGAGATCATCCCAAAAGATCTCATCTAATTTTTTTTTTTCACTACATATGCTCTCTCCACACCGTCTTCTTTATAATCATCCCATTTAGGACTGATCACCATTTGTTGTAAACCAATTTTTATATTTTTGAATCTCTATAACATTACAACTGTGGAGGCAAACCTGAATTATTAAGCTTAAATTTCATATTCAAAAATATAAGTTAACTAAATATTTAAATTATCAAAGAGGTTAATTACAAACATTGTAGAATTAATTGTAAGGAGTTTAAGATCACAATGGTCAGTGAACATGACAAGTCTCATTCCATGGTTCATAATGAATTTTTTTTATCCAAGTCACATCCTCACTAATAGACTTTATCCAATAACAAGCTTCATACACATCTTCATTATTTCTTGTGCTCAACGTTGGCGCACATATATTCTTCAAAGCAAGGTTCAAGGTATGAACCACACATGGTGTCCAAAAGATTTTAGGAAACTTGCCTGAAATAAGTGCACCAACTTTAACACAATTTGAAGCATTGTCAGTGACTATCTGAACCACATTCTCATGCCCAACTTCTTTATGCAGTCAATGATCAGCTCTGCAATCATCTCACCAGTCTTTGTTTCACCTTGACTATTGATCGCCTTTAACATCATTGGACCACTCTCATTTCCAGCAATCAAGTTAAATATTGGTCTTCGTTGTGGGTCTAACCAATCATCACTACATATACTACCTCCTTTTTTATTCCATGTATTTTTTAAAGGTTGCAAGTGCATGTCAATGTTCTTTCTTTCCTTTTGAAGAAGTGTAGTTCTCAATGAATTATAACCTAGTGGAACATACCCTGGAATTTGTGATGCACGAGTTATGATAGTGAGGATATTTTGCAAGGTTAAAAGATAATCCACCTGTGTAGAACATTCTAGCTATCTCACCATCACATTGCTCCCTAGCTTCATTTTTAAAAGTTTTTTCCAAAGGACCCATTTCCTTTATCTTCTTTGTATCAAACTCACTTGTAGTAGGAACTTTATAGCTCATATCATAATGAAGAGACGAAGTAGATAGATTTTTTGACGATGAAGGCAATGGAACTAATTTAAGAGCGGCTTGTTTTATCCTCTCCTTGCATTCATCAACTAACTTCCTCATTTGAACTCTTTGTTGAGGGGTAACCTTTGAGCATCCTTTAATTCCCTTAATACCCTCTTGTAACAAATAATTCATGACTCTACTATGAGATCCAACATATGAATTATTGCAAAATGTGCATTGAAATCTCCATGATCCTCCTCCAGGCAGCTTCTTAATCTTGTTCACATAGATCCACAAAGGCGATTTATCATCTATATTGCATGACTCATCAATATTTAGAGGATCTTGAGACAATATTGATTATGTTATATTTTGGGAAAAAGGTTTTGTTAGCTTCTATACATAATCATGTGCAGGTTTTTTCAAATAATCACAATTAAAATAAATGAGTACAACAATATTTTTGATGAATGATGACACATAAAACATATTATATGTTAATCTAATGAGAGAAAAAATGAAACCTAGAATAAACCACTAATGCTTATTTCGGTTTTTAAACTTTTGAGCAAGATAATTGTGAATTGACATAGCCATTAACCAAAGTTTCGTACTCTGGTTTCTAATAAAAAAACTAAGATAATTATACAATAAAAACAAGACACTGTATAATATCAATTGAGTAATACATTTACTTTTACTTTTATACTACCTAGAAAATATATTTAAAGATTTACTTTTACTTTTATACTACCCAGAAAATATATTTAAAGTTGAAAACTTGAATTTACATACCTTTGCTCAATTGTTTCTTCTAGTTCACGTTAGAGATTAAAGGAAGAGAAGAAGACAAAAAGCATTAGGGTATGACTTTTCATCTCTTTTGTTTAGTTAATATTTTAAATGGGCTGGGTTTTGGTTAAATTGTTTAGATGTTATGTAATGAATGATTCCAAATTTCATTTTTGACGATTCCAAAACAGAGTCGTACGTTTCCGTAACGCTTCCAAAACCACTATTTCTAGAATCACGATTCCGTACGATTCTGTCATGCTTCCAAATGATTCTGATTCTGACTCTGATTCCGGAGCGAGAATCGCATCCTCAACGAAGATTCCATGCAGCGTAGCTTAAATGTAACGATTTAAGGGAGAAATTTCTAAGCATGGTAGACAATCAGTTGAGGTGTGGTAAACTTTGAAGACTTTCATGGTAGACTTAGGTTTATGTAATAAACCCTTCATGGTTGACTTAAAAATATCGATTTGCAGAAGAAATTTATAAGCGTAGTAGACTATTGCTTGAAGCATGGTAGATTTTGAAGACCTTCATGGTAGACTTATGTATAGATAACAAATGCTTCATGGTAGACTTAAAAGTATCGATTTGAGGATGAAATTTCTAAACATAGTAGACTATCAGTTGAAATGTGGTAGATTTTGAGGATCTTCATGGTAAACTTAGGTAAAGGTAATAAACCCCACATGGTAGATTTAAAAGTATCTATTTGAGGAAGAAATTTTTAAGCATAGTGGATTATCAGTTGAATTGTGGTAGACTTTGGAGACCTTTGTGGTAGATTTAGGTATATGTAACAAACTCTTAATGGTAGATGTAAAAGTATCGATATGCGGAAGAAATTTCTAAGCGTAGTAGACTATCAGTTGAAGTGTAGTCGACTTTGAAGACCTTCATGGTAGACTTAGGTATATGTAACAAACCCTTCATGGTAGACTTAAAAGTATTGATTTGAGGACAAAATTTCTAAGCATAGTAGACTATTAGTTAAAGTGTGGTAGACTTAGGTAAAGGTAACAAACCTTTCATGGTAGATTTATAAATATCGATTTGAGGAAGAAATTTTGACGCATAGTAGACTATCAATTGAAGTGTGGTAGACTTTGAAGACCTTCATGGTAGACTTAGGTATATGTAACAAACCTTTCATGGTAGATTTAAAAGTATCAATTTGAGGAAGAAATTTCTAAGCATAGTATACTATCAGTTGAAGTGTGGTAGACTTTGAAAATCTTCATTGTAGACTTAGGCATAGGTAACAAACCCTTTATGGTAAACTGTTGAGTGTCCAATTGAAAACCATCAGTTGATGTGGAGTAGACTTTTAAGGCCTTCAGAATAGAGTGTGGTGGACTTTGAAGACACTCATGGTGGACTTTGTATGCACTTATAAGTCAATGTGGTGGACCTTTGAACCAAACATTTAGATAGTTCAGTAGACTTTGAAGGTAGAGTTTATATGGAAGTCAATAGAAGTTTGTTAGACTTTGAATCGAATGTTAGGGTAGTTTGGTAGACTTTGATTCAAATATTAGGATAATTTAGTAGACTTTGAATCAGACATTATGATAATTTGATAGACTCTAGGTGTTTTAGAATCTAGTTATATTTTAACATACGTAACATAAGTATGCTATGAATCTTGGTTACAGACGTTATGGATGAAGTTACATGCTAAAGATAAAGTCATATGCTAAAGATAAAGCTTAGATGTTATTATTTATACCTTTTCAGAATTCTTTGACACCTTAAATACAAGTAACATAGTGTGTTTGCCCTAATTTCGAATCTTAGGATTGTAACACTCTCATCTCTCTGAATATAAAAGTGTGAATCAAACCTGTGTTGAAAGTGAAATTGTGGTATTAATGCAAGCGTACAATTATACAAACCATGATTTGGTTTAGAAATCAAAATATACAATTCAAATTGTGACAATGATGTTCTAGTTTTCTCTCATATTTATGATGATATTTTTAAACCATAGAGGTCAAACGCATAAGAACAAAAAAATTAGTAAGCAACGTAGATGGCGACATTCACTATGTAGCAATCTTCATTTATATCACCCATTTCTTCAACTAGAACACCACTTGAGCATATAAGTCATCCACCTCAGTGGGTAGTTTTTTGCCGACGTCATAGTTGTTCATTTGAAAGACAAAGTAGTCAAAAACAGATTATACAAAACCAAGTACAGAGTTTACTAAACAAAAAACACAATTTACCAAACCATCTTTGAAGTCTACTAAACAACCTGTAAAGTCTACCACAAAAACTGTGAAGTTTACCACACGACCTGTGAAGTCTACCAAACAACCTCTGAAGTTTACCAAACTAGTGTACCAAATTTAAACAGTGTCTACCAACCTAATTCATGGTCTACCACACTAACATTAAACCAAAGTCTACTGCAACTAGACCTATTCTAAAAAAAAGGTCTACCAAACTAAAACATAGACGACAAACAAATGCAACATCTACCGAACTGTACTACCACTTTTACGCAGCAACTATGAAGCTAATTCAACGTCTACCACACTGAAATTAGATCAACGTGAATAAAAGTCTATTACACAAATTATCCGCGTTCCAACTCAATTCCAAGTCTACCACACTTAAGCATATTATAAACACTGTCTACGAAACTTAAAACAAAAACGACAAAATAAGTGCAAAGTCAACCAACAATGAATCGACTACATCTACCATACATGAGTTTACTATAATCATTCTCTACCAAACTATATACAATTTACACAAAAAAATCTACCTAAATATGCAACCAACTTTCAAGATTTTAACCCAGATTCTTCGCAAAATCATCGAACATAAAACTAAAATGCACTACACAATTCACAAATCACAAGAAAATTACTTTTTTTCTTGAACCAAACTCCATATCTGAGTTGCAATTCCTAAGAAACGAGTGCAAAATCCGAGTTCGTCGTTCCTAGTGTATGAAATCCACAAAGAGTCTAAGAAAAACTTAAGAGAAATTGTAAAGAAGAGAGAGGATTGAGATAGATACTAATGGCGTAGAGAGAGAGGAGGATGACGGCGTGGAGAGAGAGAGAGAGGAGGATGATTACAGTGTGGAGAGAAGGAGGAGGATGACGACTACATAAAGGAATTTGAAGAAGAGGAAGAACTCGAAGAAGAGAGGAAAAGAACAGAGCCAACGATGGAGAAGACGAAGAGAGGCATGATGGAGGCCAAGAAGAAGAAAAGCACGATGGAGAAGAAGAAACCCCACTCTTTTTTTGTATTTTTTTAGTGGCACAACTGTAATTAAATGAAAACCAAATTTTTTTATGTAATTTCATCTTTCACCAAATTCTTCAAATATCACACACAGTATATTAGTAATTAACCTATTTTTACACACCATATTAGTAATTTTTTCTTATAATAAAAACAGTTTTTCAAATTTTAAGAAACTAATTTCTCAAAAACTTGATTAGGTTAAAAGTAGGCATAGTATGACAAGTAGTTTTTTGTTTCAGTTTTTCTTGGAAACTACTTTTGACCTAATCAAGTTTTTCAAAAACTAGTTTTTTATAATTTCAAAAACGGTTTTTCTTTTATTTTAACATTCAAGATTTTGGTTTTTAGATTTTCCAAAAAAGTAGAAAAACCGGTTTTTACAAATCTAACATTACTTTCTTCAAAAACTAGAAACCAGATTTTGAAGTTTTTTTAAAAACCAAAATCAGTAACAAAAGCAAAAACTAAAAACTAAATCCAGAATCTAGAAACCAAAAGCCATCAACTGGAAACCAAAAACCAAAAACTACTCTTCTATTTATATCCGAGTTGCTCTCAGTCTGATGGTTAGGATAATCCAGTTAATGACTTGACATCAGAATTCGATTCTTATCTGCTGCATTAGATTTTAGGTTATGAACAGGATCTTGTCGATTTAAAAAAAAAAACCAAAACTAAAAGCGTACTCAAAAACTACTTGGCATTCGTGGCCATAATTTATTTTTCGTGCCCCGTTAGACCAAAAATATGTTATTGGCGAAGACCATTCCCTTTCTTTTTCAGTTCCAGTTTTTGGCTGAATTTATTTTCCCGGTCATTTTTCTTCTACTTTGCCTCCATTTTTCATTTCAACTCAAGCTCTCTCCATCGTCTTCTCTCTGAACGAACCAGACTCGTTAAGTTTCTGCGGAAACTCTTCTTCCTATTGCTACTTCGTCGGCGTTTCGCTTGGATCTGCTCTATCGGGTAAGAAAACCCTAGAATTCAACTTCGTAATTACCTCTTTCGTTTCTACTTCGAGTTGCACAGCAAAATTAGGGTTATGATGTTCACGGCGTTTAATTTTTAATTGTTTAACTGCTTCTCTTGACCTGATTATCTTCGCGCTTGCTGTTAATTTTGCCAGTTGGTGAGTAGCTGGGGAGCTTTCGCTATGTATATCAAGCAGGTTCGGATGTTTTTTTTCTCTATTGTAATTATAACTGTTGTTCATCTGGTAAATTTCTGCTGAACTGATTCTGTGATTGGGATTTGATTTCGTGAAGGTTATAATCGAAGGATTTAAGAGTTACAAAGAGCAAATTGCTACTGAGAATTTTAGCCCCAGGGTTAATTGTGTTGGTAATGTCTCTCTTCGCGTAACCTTTCCTGATTCTTTTCTCATTTTTACTGTTGATTAATTTGCATCCTATCTCTCAAAAGTTTCTGGATCTTTGGTTGTTGCAATTCTCACTTTCTTTTTTGTTTAAGGATGGAATTACATACGCTGTATTCAGTCTTAATATTCAATGCAAGTCTAAATTTGTTGCTGAAACTGATAATTGGTGTCTACTCTTGGTTGCTGAAACTGATGACCTGATTTGTTTTTGTTTATGAACTTTTTTATGCAGTTGGGGCAAATGGATCAGGGAAAAGTAATTTCTTTCATGGTGAGATTGGGTCTCTTGATCATCCTCCGGCCTTCTCCTTTTACCGCACATTTTATCATTTTCGTGTTTTATGCATCAAAAGCATCTCCAATTTTCGGTTCTCAGTGAATTCTTGGTTTTGGGTGCAGCAATACGTTTTGTATTGAGTGACATTTACCAAAATCTGCGGAGTGAAGATAGGCATGCATTACTCCACGTATGTCAACAAATTTGATGCAGGCTTCAAAGTTGCTTTTTTTGAGCGCCTCATGCTAACCTGAAAATTTCTAACTCCGAGCCTCTTATTGAACAGGAAGGTGCTGGTCATCAAGTTGTGTCTGCGTTCGTAGAAATTGTGTTTGATAACAAGGACAGCAGGTTCCCGGTAATGATTCCATTGCCTAAAACTTGTTCTGTCCGAAAGCTGTGATGGGATATATTCTTTTGTTTGATAAAATAGATGTTTATGTTTGTTGGTGATGTTGAATCGTATTATTGCCATCTATGGATATTTCTGTTAGCTAGAAGCTTATGTATTTCGTTACTAAGCTTGGAAGTATTAGCCTAGTATACAAGTTGTTTTAGATTAATTTCGTGGATCCAGGTCATTCAGTTCTGGAAGATCCCTACAGGTTCTTGGCTATGTGTAGGGTGTGTTTTTTCTTAAGTCATAGATTTGTAGAGATTAGCCGTGGTTATATGACAATCTGATAATGTCAAGTATCAAAACATACTTGGGTGGTATACAAACACTAAGTCAGTTGAAAATTTTGTATTCCTTTAGTTGTTCTCATGATTTGTGGTTTATGCTTCTCAATTAGGTTGATAAGGAAGAATTTCGCTTGCGCCGTACAGTTGGTTTGAAGAAGGATGATTATTACTTGGAGGGGAAACACATTACGTGCGTACTATTTCTTGTAGTTTGAACACTCTTTACTATTGCACACTTTTGCGGATGGGTTAAACTGTATTTGACAAAACTTGCAGAAAAAGTGAAGTTATGAATTTATTGGAGAGTGCTGGATTTTCTCGTTCTAATCCTTACTATGTTGTTCAACAAGGAAAGGTAAAACCCTGCTGCAGAAAATATAGTTGAAATAGTCCTGTTTTCAACCACTGAGAAGCTAATATGGCTAATGGATTCCTATATAACATATTTCCACATTTTAATTGCCTCTTACATGTGGTACGTTTGTAGATAGCCTCGCTAACACTGATGAAAGACGTAGAACGGCTGGATTTGCTAAAAGAAATTGGTGGTACCCGTGTTTATGAGGAGAGGCGTCGTGAGAGTTTAAAAATTATGCAGGATACAGGCAAGTTATCAATCTGCAGTAATAGTGTTTTAGTTTTCAGATGCATGCTGGGGTACTTTAGTAATCTTATATGACCAGATGATTTAATAATCTAATATGGCCAAATGATTTCCCTTCCAGGGAACAAGAGGAAGCAGATCATTGAAGTTGTTCACTACTTGGATGAAAGACTGAGGGAATTGGACGAAGAGAAAGAAGAACTCAGGAAATATCAACAACTTGACAAGCAGAGAAAATCACTGGAATACACCATTTACGACAAAGAGCTTCATGATGCTCGGGAGAAATTGGAACAGGTCAGCCTATTTAGTAAGACACGTGTTTTACATATTGTGTCTTTTTTTTGTTCAGTGAACTTGATGTTGCTGATGATATAAGTTAAAAGTATTGTTGGCCTTTTTGTTGCTGTTGCTACTTATATTTTAATCTTTTATTGGACTCCGACAGACTGTGTTTTAATGCACTTCTCTCAGAAATTGTTACCTTATTATTAACTCATCCCTGAGATTACAAATGGGCTTTTTCTGTCATGATTTAGGTAGAAGTTGCACGAATACAAGCAGCTGAAAATTCAACAAAAATGTATGATAGACTTGAGAAGGCCCAGGACGACTCCAAGTCCTTAGATGAGTCTCTGAAAGGGCTGACAAAAGACCTTCAGACATTATACAAGGAGAAAGAAACTGTTGAAGCTCAACACACTGAAGCTATAAAGAAGAAGACAAAGCTGGAGCTTGATGTGAAGGACTTTCAGTATCGGATTACTGGAAATATCCAGTCCAAGGTACTACCAACGTGATGACAACACGTGTGTTCACAAGCTGATACTTGCATTTTCTTAAGAATTTTTCGCAAAAAGTACACATCAGGATGAATTTAAAAGCTGAATATCTGTAAATGAATGTCTAATAAAGTTTTTATGTATATATGGATACTGTGCACTAATGAAGTACTACTACGGTTTTCAGAATGATGCACTTGAGCAACTTAATACGGTGGAAAGAGAAATGCAGGATTCTTTGAAGGAACTGGAAGCAATTAATCCTCTGTATGAAAGTCAAGTTGAAAAGGAGAAGCAGACTACAAAAAGGTAAGCATATGTAATGTCAATGTAACGCTAATATAGCTTTGTTCATGCTGGAAATGAGTGGGTAATATGTTGTTACATGCCTCCTGTTTTTCGAAGCAGTAGTATCGATACCCTAGAAAGACTACAACGATCTTATTGGGTAAACTCTTAGGTGTTAAATTGAAATGGGAAGTTCATGGCTTCAGTGATGCACATTGGGATTGTTTTTGTTTTTTTTTTATTAGGATCATTTCACTTTGTTACCTACTGTGTATGGTTTTTTTTCTTACAGAATCATGGAGCTGGAAAAAAAGCTTAGCATTCTTTATCAGAAACAGGGCCGTGCAACTCAATTTTCAAATAAGGCAGCGCGAGACAAATGGCTCAGGAAGGAGATTGAAGATCTTAAGCGTGTTCTAGATTCAAATGTGGTTCAAGTGAGTTTACATTATTAAATACGGAAGATGCATCACAGCATAATTAGATCATGTTATCACACAATGTTTTAAAGTCAATGCGTGGAAAAATGTAATTCAATGACATTTAAGTCTCTGTAGTTTCATTTTTTGCAGTAATATATGAGATCAGTTATCTAGGATTGATGATGTAACATGTTCATTCTATTGTAGGAACAAAAACTTCAGGATGAAATATATCGCCTCAATACTGACTTGACAGAGCGTGATTCCCACATCAAGAAACATGAAGTTGATATTGGTAAATTGGAAACTCAAATTTCTAAGTCTCACGAACTATTCAATATTAAAAAGAGGGAGAGAGATGAAGAACAGAGAAAAAGAAAGTAAGAATCACTGTCATTTCAGAGTCATGTATGTATAGTAGACATTTTTTTATATAAAAGAATATATATTACCACAGGGAAAAATGGGGAGAAGAAAGTCAACTAACATCTGAGATTGAGAAGTTAAAAACAGAACTTGAACGGGCAAAGAAAAACCTTGATCATGCAACTCCAGGAGTAAGTGGTTGGCCTTGGCATCTCTTTTTCTTGTTGCTGACAGTAAGATGGATGGAAAACTGTTATTTTTAAATATAGTGGATGCTTTAGATATATAGATCCATTTAAGTCCTTTTGGATTTTGGCTTAGTTAGAAGTTGACAAGCAATGTGCTATCCTTACATTTCTGCTGAGTTGGCATGACTTTACAGCCATTATCAGTTTTTGTTTCTGGTGACTCAGTCACTCAGCCCATTCATTGTCTCAGGATGTAAGGCGAGGCCTGAGCACTATCCGACGGATATGCTCAGAGTATAGGATCAATGGAGTTTTTGGTCCAATTGTTGAGTTGGTTGATTGTGATGAAAAGTTTTTCACTGCAGTTGAAGTCACTGCTGGAAACAGGTATGCAGAAACCTGCTGATATTTACCTCACAGCTATAATTTATAACTGCTCACTCTGCAGCTCTATTTTTTACGTTATGATCTGGTCTTGTTATGGCTTGTTCTATGACCAGCCTATTTCACGTGGTAGTTGAGAATGATGACATTTCAACGAAGATAATTAGACACCTGAATTCTCTAAAGGGCGGACGAGTGACCTTCATACCTCTGAATCGGGTTAAGGCGCCTCTCGTAAACTATCCAAAAGATTCTGACGCAATACCACTGCTGAAGAAGTTAAAGTTCGACTCTAAGTTTGCACCAGCATTGGGTCAGGTGTTCCTTTCGTTCTCTTATGCCCAGCAATTCCTTGTCACCTTCGGAGCTATTTATGTGCCTCTGATCTCATATTACCCTCTATTTAGATATATGGGCACATTTGATGGATCTATCTACTTTTGTGCTTATGTGTTTTGATGTAGGTTTTTGGTAGAACAGTAGTATGTAAAGATCTGAATGTGGCAACAAGAGTTGCCAAGAATGATGGCCTCGATTGCATAACTATGGAAGGTTGAAAACGTAATTGCATTTGTATTCACTTTACATTCCATTTCACATCTATTTGGTACGTAAAGATTCTGGTGTACCATGGCAGGTGACCAGGTGAGTAGGAAGGGTGGTATGACCGGTGGATTCTATGACCACAGACGGTCAAAATTGAGATTCATGAATATCATAATACAAAATACAAAGTCTACAAATGAGAAGGAGAAGGAATTGGTGGAAGTTAAAAAGCAGTTACAAGATATCCTTTCCATAACTGACTTCTGTTTATTTGTTATTGCATTTAGGTTTTCTGATAAGCTGTATCATAATGCTCATTAATGTGTGTTTCTTTTCATTTGATGTCAAATAGTTCCCCGTTCATAGAGTTTGTGCTTAACATATCTCACTGATAGATCAGCAGATTACTCAGCTTGTTACTGAGCAGCAGAGACTTGAAGCAGATTGGACGCACTGCAGAATGCAGGTGGAACAACTTAAGCAGGAAATAGCTAACGCGAATAAGCAGAAACATGCTATACATAAAGCCCTTGAAAATAAGGTGCCATTCTCTTATGCCTTTTTCTTTTTTCTTTCGATTCTCTTTGGAGTAGCCTTCACTGTTAATTATATTGTCTGTTCGCAGGAGAAATCACTAGGTGATATTCGAACACGAATTGACCAGCTTAGATCAAGCATGTCTATGAAGGAAGCTGAAATGGGAACAGAACTCGTGGATCACCTATCTCCAGAAGAAAGGGAGCAATTGTCACGACTAAACCCCGAAATTAAGGATCTTAAGGAAAAACTTGTTGCATACAAGACAGATCGCATTGAGGTTGGCATTAAAGAAAACTAGTTGGAGCCTTTGTTTTCGCTGACTTGATTGCAATCTTTTGTTTAAACATGTCTATTTTATGTGGTTTTCTTTTGTTTAGATAAATGTGACTTACGTGCGTTTCTTTTGCTTAGATAAGTGCTGACTTATGTGCGTTTCTTTTGTTTGAATAAGTCTGATTTGCGTGCTTTTCATTACACACAGAGGGAGACAAGAAAAGCAGAGTTGGAGACTAATTTGGCTACCAACTTAAAGAGGAGAATGAATGAGTTACAGGCTACAATAGCTTCTATCAACGATGATAGTTTGCCTAGTTCAGCTGGCTTGAAAACACAAGAACTTGAAGATGCGAAATTGTTGGTTAATGAGGCTGCAAAAGAGCTCAAAAGTGGGTCCCAAACATTCTGTTCTACTTTGCTTGACATTGCGTGAGCGTGGGTCTTTGACTATTCAGACTAGTACACTCACTGCCATCATGTGTTTTAGGTCTCTGTGACAGCATTGACGAGAAGACGAAGCAAGTCGAGGAAATTAAAGATGAGAAAGCAAAGTTAAAGGTTGTACAATCTGTAAACTAAAAGACTTGCATTTCTCTCTGTAGGTATCTGACAGAAGTTTCTTGTTCTCTCAGACATTGGAAGATGAATGTAAAGGGACATTGCAAGATGCAGATAAAAAGTTAGAGGAACTATTTAGCCTTCGCAACACACTTCTTGCTAAGCAAGATGAGTATACAAAGAAGATTAGGGGATTGGGTCCACTGTCGTCTGACGCTTTTGACACGTACGTTTGCTTCTTTTCTTTCATATAGAACATGCATCCAGCCTGTTCAGTCTCTCTGTTGGAATTTTTTGAGTTATATTGTCCTCAGTTTCCAATTATCTTGTTCGTAGCCATTATGCGGGGGACAATTGTTATATGTTTCAAGATTTATTTCCTGTGAGTTCTATGATATGTACAAGCTTCGGAATATTTTAGGTATAAGCGAAAAAATATCAAGGAGCTGCAGAAGATGCTACACCGGTGCAGTGAACAGCTCCTACAATTCAGTCATGTAAATAAAAAAGCTCTTGATCAGTATGTAAATTTTACGGAACAGCGAGAAGAACTTCAGAACCGGCAAGCAGAGCTTGATGCAGGAGATGAGGTAAATAATAGGAGGTTTCATACTTTTTACCAAATTCTATGTAGAAAGTAAAGCTTAACTGACACCAATGCCGATTCTGCAGAAAATTAAAGAGCTGATAACATCTCTAGATCAGCGAAAAGATGAATCTATAGAACGTACCTTCAAAGGGGTTGCACGTCACTTCCGCGATGTATTCTCTGAGCTTGTGCAAGGTGGATATGGTGACCTTGTCATTAAGAAGAAAAAGGCATGTTTCTGTTTCCTTTTTATCCTTGATTACGCTTATTCCCTTATGAGTTTCTCCATTAACAAATGGTTAACTAAAGAGTACACTTGAATTAGAGAAATTTAGTGGTCTAATTTACCATGTGCAGAGTTAGCCTTATTTGGTATAATCGTAATTATTATTTGTTCGCTATCTTACTTTTCTGAGACTTTTCGTTATCGTGTTGACTTTCACACAAGCCTTTCCTTTGTATCCACCACCAGTATTGCGTTGTCCTATTGGATGATTCGTGCCTCTGTGATCTCTTTACTAATCAATTGGGTGGACGTATAAAATTTGGTGTACATATTCAGGATCATGATCATGATGATGAAGATGATGACGATGATGGAAGTCGAGTAGCTGTTGCTGAGGGAAGGGTCGAGAAATACATTGGTGTTAAAGTGAAGGTAAAGAAGGAATTGTGGACATTCAATATAAAGAATCCCTTGTCTAGGTCGCAGGCTGATCATAAGTTGGCATTTGTTTCGTAGGTGTCGTTTACTGGTCAAGGGGAGACACAAGCAATGAAACAATTGTCTGGAGGTCAAAAGACTGTTGTCGCCCTTGCATTAATCTTTGCCATTCAGCGATGTGATCCTGCACCATTCTATCTATTTGATGAGATTGATGCAGCACTTGATCCTCAGTACCGAACCGCTGTGGGCAACTTGATCCGTAGACTAGCTGATGATTACAGCACACAGTTCATAACCACAACATTCCGACCTGAGCTTGTGAGAGTTGCGGATAAGATATATGGAGTGTTTCATAAGAACAGGGTGAGTGTTGTGAATGTTATCTCAAAGGATCGGGCTTTGGACTTCATCGAGAAAGATCAGTCTCATGATACTTGAGAAGTCAATAGCTTTGGTTAACTTTAAATCAGGGTTGCTTCTAAAAATACATATAATATCTAATGTGCAGTTCAGGTTTGTAGAATTTATCGTCTGAGTATTACCGTATTTGTTGTCTCAACTCTTGTTTTTGGTTCCTTGTCTAGACTTTGATACACTTATGTTCATATCTAAGATTAGTTTTGCATTGCTTATATCTTCGAAATACTTCAACCTTTGGGTATAAAACATAAAAACATTAATAAATGTTTTTGTTTTTGGGTTTTCTACAAAAATACCAGGCCATGGTTTGCAAAAAAACCATCTAAGTCTAAAATAAATGCAAAATTGGGCAAAATAACCATCCAAATCTAAAATAAGTGCAAAATAACTATTGAAGTCTAAAAATTGGTCATGATTTTTTTCTCTTTTTGTTTTATAATTTAAATTTTGAGTATAATAGAATCAAATATAATCTAATTTAAGAATAACATAATTAAAATATATAAATTTATAGAAAAAAAATACATAATTAGTTACTAGTATGAAATTTAAACATAAATCTCATTTACAATTGTTTGACAAAAAAAATGTAATTAATAATCATAAATTGGTATTTGGCCCCTCCCCATTTTATATATCAACTAGTTTAAAATATATATTATTGAGAGTGATGTATTTATAATAGATTAACAATATAAAAAATTCGAAAGAAAATTTTAATCACAAATGTTTTACTAAACAATATTAGTGTGATGTGATGTTTTTCTTTTTTTTCACTGATTGGAAATGTTTGGAGAATTACATAAAAAAAACAAGAACATGTTAAACCACAAAAGAAACAATAAATACTTTTTATCCTACAACAAGAATAAGATGAGTTTATGATCATTGATACAACCAAAACTATGATTCAAGCCTTTCAAAGATCAACAGAGGAGCATCCCGCACAACATTGCGTAAAGGGGTTTCAGACCAATATGTGGTAGCTTAAAGAGACAGTCCGGTTTTCTCTCTAAATAAAAATCTATTTCTTTAAAATTATCTTTGTCAAGGTTATCCAACAAGAGCTAGTTTCCGAAACACTTGTTCAAGGACCAAAGGATAGTTTATGACTGCATAACACAAACCAATCTACTGACTAAAAGGATTTACCAACCTAGGAGAAAAACACTCCCATAACCATACCTAACAGGGAAAAAAACACACCCAGAATAAAGCTCCATCCAACCTAGCGAGTTCCAAAGGAAGAGGAGAAACCTAGTGATACTAAAGCTAATTACTTAGACAACCAAAGTTAGCAAGTAAAAGCCCCAAACTTAATACACTAAAAACTTAAACCCGTAAAAGCAAATATAGTAGACTTAAAAGAAATCTTAGTAAATGAATCTTTAACGGGAAACCTATGTTTTTGTTCTCTTAGACATTTGTTACGTTTTATATTGTGATCGCAATAATATATATGGTGTTTTCTGCACCAAATATTAATTTATGATTGTAAATTAGATTAATGTTTAAATTACATCCTGATAACTAGCTATGTATTTTTGTATAAATTTATATATTTTAATTATGTTATTCTTAAATTAGATTATATTTGGTTCTATTATATTCAAAATTTAAATTACATAACAAAAAGGACTAGTTTGAGTTTCTCTCCTCTGACCTAGCCGTCTTGGCTCTTTTTTTTGGAGTCGGCGATTGTGGCTCAGATAGCACCGGCGTCGACTCCATTCGTCTTATCCCTACCGTTAGGGCTTTGTTTTGTTTTTAATCTGGTGTAGTTTTACCGGTTGTTTAAAGTGAGTTATGAGAATTTCTTTTTTCTCCTTTTGGTGTCGTCTTGGCCATATTTAAGTTTAACGGTGTTAAGTTGACGATTCTCCAGATCGGTTCATCTCTCCTTGTGCTTCACCATCATCGGAGATTTTTTCTTTAGGATTCCTTATCGGCGGTTTTTTCATATTCGACAATAATTCTTCAAGTGCTGCCACAGTGCCTGTGGATAAATTTCAAAACAACAGGGTTGAATCTTGAGGCGTTGAAGTTTTCGGAGTAACAAATCAGAGGCGTTTCCTCTGAACCGTTTTCTGGTGATGATTTCAGTTTTCGTGGAGTAGATCTAGTTCTTGTTTAGTTGCAGGTTAAGACAGGAGGAAGATGACGGCGGCCACTCGGGATCTCAATTCTTCCAACCTAGGGTTTATGTTTTTTGGATCATTGTTGGGCCTATTTTAATATTATTTGTTTTTATAATATGTATTCTCTGACATCCTTTTAGTAATATTATAGCTTTCAGACAACAAAAAAAAATTATATAACAAAAAGATAAAATAATGAACTACATGCTGATTTTTGGTGCACAAAACTAACATTTATTTACTAGTAGTGATTATTTTGCATTTCTTTTAGATTTAGATGATTTTTTTGCACATATTTGACTTGGGTAGTTTTTTTGGAAATCATGACCACTTTGATAGATATTTTGCAGGAAGCCTTTTTTTTTTTTACTTTTATACATAACTCAACCAAACTGAACCTTCTAATGTCAATTCAACATGCCTAGAGCAAAGGATTTCTATTACTGATTTTCGAAGGAGACTTCTAATGTCAATTCAACATGCATAGAACCTTCTAAACTTGTTTCTGAATCAAAGCTCTGCTACATGGTTGATATTTTGGGCTAAATTAGATGGCTTTCTTCTCGTCCAAAAAGGGAATTTATCAAATTTCAGCAACTCTTTTCCTTTTTGCTATTAGGCTCCATCTATGAACATTTTCAACTCCGAAATCAAATAATTTAGCGGTCTTTTTTTATTCCAAATCCATCATCACTTTTTAGTTACCAGCAATACATACTTTAAGTCAAATGATGACCTGTAACTGTAAGAGTTTTCTGTTGATGAAATTAGTTATGCTGCACAATAGATGTTTTGCAGATTTTCCATTGTAAGTAGCTCTCTACATTGTATAACCCGAAAAGAGACTTCACCACAGGCATAGTCGCTGGAACTGGCAACTCAAATTCTGTACTAGACACATCATTGCACTTCCATGAAAGAGACTGTTTCCGAGCTTCCCTAATGGCTGATCTTGTTGCACAATGAACAGAAGCCGCCAAAAGCAACGGCGGTTCACCAGACGCTGTGGATCAAGTCAATAAAGTGTTGAGAGTATGTATGAACATAGAGAGCCCCAGACTAAGGAGGAGCTCAGCGTACCTTTGGAGGAGAGAACACGGTCTTTGTGATGTCCAGTGTTGAGAATCTCGACATTGAAGTGCTTGGGGATGGAATCGACTGAAGGAATGTGGTAGTCCCAAGTACCTTGTTGCACCACAAGCCCTTTCTCATCTGTATTATACTCTTCCATCATGAAGAACCCAATTCCTTGAACAAACGCTCCTTCAATCTTTTCACAAGCCATCAATTCTTCAGTTCTTTTGCTTAATGAAAGAAAACAAGAAAACTATGTGGAGCAAACTAACCTGTCCTAAATCAATTGCAGGATTAAGACTTTTTCCACAGTCGTAAATGATATCGGATCGTAAAATCTCGGTTTTCCCTGTTACAAGGTCCACCTCCACCTGCAAGGAAGCAACAAATACTGCTTTATTGATTCAAATGTTTTAAAAGAATAGTTTTCCATAGTGACTTGCCTCGCTGACTCCAACCCCGTAATTAAGGTATTCCATGGAAGAGAAATCTGGCTTATAAAATGTGCTCGCCGATAAATTCACAAACTGAGCACACGCCTGATGAATAAAGATTCAAACCTTTAAACTTATTCATGAAGAGTCTTTTAAAGTAACTTAAAGAATTACTAGGCTACCTACTTGTTGAATGAGCATGTTCCATGTCAGGGAACCCGACTTCTCCATCATCATCATCTGATTCAATGTAGGTATTAATCTCTCTACCAAGATAGCACAGCAAAGCCTAACAGCTTCACAGCTGTTCTCGGATGTCGTGCTACCGGAAGTGAAACCTCCCTGGATCATACCGAGTGTGTCAGACTGAACAACCCGTATTCTCTTCATCAGCTCTTCTGTTCCTTTGCATTTAACCATACCAAGACCATAAGCAACCATCTGTTGTACTTTGGTCCACAATCCTTGCCCTATCTCAATTCCTCCAACCTCCACCACAACAGAGCCATCACTCAAAATGCTTACTCTTCCCGGGGTTGGCCTCTGCATAACTTGATGGATAATAGGTACTCGAGAAATTCCCCTCTTTTGCCATATGTTACATCTATTATACTCCTTCACCTTCTCAGCTCTTTCCTTAAATTCCGAAGATACCTCCAACTTATGCCATAAAGAATGCAGTGTGAAGTCATCGGGATTACCAGCAATGTGCTTGTAGAACTTTCTGAGGCTGGCGTAAGTATGTAGGTTTATCTTTCTCACTGCATCAACATCCATTTGAAGAGAGGAGGCTACATTCTCAATGATGGATTCCGCAATGTATGAACCTTGTACTTCCCCAGGAGCTCTCATAGCTGTTCTACTTGGGAGATTCGTCTTGCAAACTTTTATGTCAAATGACAAGGCTCCCCAATCATACTTCCTTAGTGGACCCATTATATTCCGCGGCATGATCGGACTTACATCCGGCTCAATCCCTGCATCTATTAGCATTGTAAGCTCCAGTGCTGTCAGCTTCCCATCTGATCTAAAACCGACATTGTAAGTTATTTTTATTGGATGTCTTCCTCCAGCCATAATCATATCAGTCTTGCGGTTCAGATACATCTTGATTGGACGCTGCAATTTGTGTGCACCCAGTGCGCATGCTGTTGCAACCTGAAACAGTGAAACATCATCTCAATGAGCATGCACGAGCAGCAAGCCATTTTCCAAAACTTTTTTAAAGATCTTGATTCAAAGAAGAAACCAGTAAACGATCCAGTTCTGGTAAGTACTTACAGGCATCGACTTTATAGCTTTACCACCGAAACCACCTCCAACTCTTCTGGTGATGACTCGCACGCTATGCTCTTGAATTCCAAGACATGCAGCAATTACTGAATGCACGTACTCAGGTGCTTGAGATGAACTGAATACCTTCACACAGTTGTCTTCATCGGGCAAGGCAAGTGCAGTTTGTGGCTCCATGTAAAAGTGGTACTGTGATCCGAGCCTGAACTGGATATAATATTACCAAAGTTCAGACACGTAAATTAAATGTCATAACAAAACTTCAGTAGTGAAAATGGGAAAAGAAAGTTGTAATACCTCAGCTGAAAGTATCTTTCGCTCAGCTTCTTCTATTCCTTTTAGAGCATCACCGACTGGTTCCGGGTAAAACATTGGATGGACCTCGAAAAAACTTGATCTTTTAACTGCATCTTCCACAGTCAATATCGGCTGCTCTAAATTCTTTGTATCATACTCAACTAATGCAAGTTTTGCTGCCCTGTCTGCATGTTTCTGTGTGTCTGCAACCTGTAGAGCCACCCAGTTTTTTATTAGTCATGCAACAAATGACGAGCATGAACAAATAAGAAAGGAGTAAATTGAAGTTACCACAAGAGCAATTCTTTGACCAGCACATCGAGTTAGTTCATCTGCAAATAAAGGTCCCGGTCCAAAGATGGTCTTGGAACCAATGTTTTGTCCCTGTTGAGGAATGTCCTTGAAAGTAAGAACTGCAAATAGTCCAGTCGGAGTCACATTCTCACTGAAGCTTATTCCTTTTATCTTAGCCAAAGGCTCTGTGCTATAAATGAATGCTCCATGTAGACAATCCGGTAAAGTCGGGATATCATCAACAAAAACAGCCTCACCTGAGAGAACGCTCATGTAAGGCCCTATATTGAATCTGTATAACTCTATCTGAATCATTACCCATGACTTGCACCAAAATCAAGATACTAAATATGATAACAACAGAAGGTATAAGAGCTAACCAGAAGCCTGTAATGCAGCTCCAGCTTTGCTAACGGCTTCACCAACAGGCTGAAATTCATTGCTCACTAACACTTGCTGTGAAGATGAAAGGAACGAAAGAGCGTTTGAGGGATTGACATGTCCATTGCTATGCTTTTCCCATGAATCACGAGTACATATTCTATGGCCACTCTCAATAAGTGGATAGAAGAACTCAAAAAGAAATCCAACAGCTAAGCTTTTTCGATACTCTGAATGTGAGGCATCTTTGCCAGGAACTATGGTTTCTCTAAGTATACCAACAGCTTCATATAGAACATTGTAGCTAAGTAATTTACCTCTCAGGAAATTCTCCACTTCTGTCGCCCTGATTGAATGATCACCGCCATAAGAACCAAATGCCAACAAGCATTCATCTACCTTTACGCCACTTCTTGATGGTTCTTCGTGAGACACTAACACAAAGAAAGCTGCGTTCAGATAGGGCAATGCATTTCCAATAGAGTGAGGTGCGGCTCGATAGGTTTCAAAGAACAATTCAGTGTCATCACCAAAAGGAGAAGGCCATGATGGAATCTCAACCTTTAAAAGAACTCCTTTGGAGTCTAATACAGGAGGCAATTCAAGAAACCCCTGTAACTTAAGCTTCTGAATTTTCCTGCCATTAAACATATGCACTGAAGCATCTGCAGCGAGCAACAGCGTGGTAATATCAGAAGGAAACTTTCTGCTCTGTGCCATCACTAGATTTCCGCCAATACTTCCTGAATTCCTGATAGATCGGTTGCCAATTTTCTCCATATGAGTTGCCATCTTCTTACATATATAAGAAAATTTGCTTTCCTCCTTCAAAGCATCAATAGCATTTGATATGGTAACAGCTGCTCCAATTTCAATTCCTTTCTCATCTTTCTTGATCATCGACATCTCTGGGATGTGACTTATATTAATATATCTATCAAACGGTTCCTCATCTCTATAGTAACCTGTCCCAGTGTTGCCCACAACTAACTTCATCGAGTCTCCAGAGTTAGCAGCTTCCAAAATGCTGTGAAGCTCAGCTACACTAGAAGGAGTGGTCCAACAATTACTCGAATGATCCAAACCATTACGAATCTTCTTTATCTCTTTCTTCGTCTTCTTTAAGAACTCAGGGAATGTTACAAGATGATCTTTTGGATTAAAAGGAGGCAAATTCTTTAACATAACCTCTTTGCTTTCTCCTTTGTTCCAAAAGGAATTGAACCCCAAGTCCTCTATGTCAACATCAGCAGCAAAACTCTTACAAGCATCAACAATGGGACGATAACCAGTGCATCGACAAAGATTTCCAGAAAGGGACCTCTCAGCTTGGGAAACCGTAAAATCACTGGAACTGTTGTTGTGAGCATTTGAAAGAGCAGAATAGAGAGAAATGCACATCCCTGGAGTACAGAAACCGCACTGAGAGGCATGAAAACCTGCAAATCGCTTGTGAATCGGATGGAATCCTTTCTTTGTGCTTCCAAGACCTTCAGATGTTGTAATGGAACATCCATTAACACTACAGAGAAGAGTGAGACATGAGGTTATACTCCACTCCTTCACTTGATCTAACTCTGGATCATATTTTGATAACACTACCAGACAAGCACCACACCCTCCTGCACTTACCAAAGACACTTGTTTTAATCAAGACATTCAATCTGTCTGAACAAATAAAAAGATCAATTTTTCACGAGACTTCAATGAAAAATGAATAAATTCCACTAAGATCAGAAAAAGAGAGATTTGCCTTCGCCACAGCCAAGCTTGACACTCTTGAAAGGAGTACTGAGTCGCAAGAAGTCGAGTAAAGTGGTCGAAGGATCAACAGAATCAACCTTGAATCTTTCTCCATTAACAGCAAACTCCAAATCCATTTTAACTGGCCGAAATCAACAGGGACATCAAATTTCTACGAATGGGTTTTGGTGAATGACCCAATTATAGAGGGAATAAAGGTTGAAGGAGACGTGATAAAAGTTTCGTCTTATAGTTGCGCCTCTTCCACGCACATCTTCAGCCTAATCAGTATCTGTTAGGAAAAAAAAAAAAAAAATTTAAAAAAGACTTGAGTTTCAGACAAAGCTCGAGATGTGACGAAGCTCAGAGCTTACGGTCTTTGCGCCACGAATCAGTCTTTAGACTATTTTAGATTTTGGTTAGACTCCTTTGAAAGTTATTTCTAACTACAGTTGACTTTAAGTAGTCCAAATATACTGTTGACCAAACCAGTCAAGTATTGTTACAATATATTATAGCTTCATACTTTGAAATTTGAAGTAATTCTAAGATGTCTTTGAAAATGGTGTTTTTATAGGATTGAGTAATTCAAAATTCAAATAATTATAAAACAAATACTATAACAATAGCTATGATCAGTATAAAAATTTGAATAGTCGATGATATAGCAAAGAGATATCAGAATTTTTTTTGTTTATTTGGTTTTAGTATGAAATATAATTATTACGTAAATCTCTTATATATAGTAGTGAAGTGGGGTTCAAAAACTTTAAAATTTTTGATGTTGTAATTTTAACTATTCTACTTGGACACTAGTAATTCTTGCATCATGTTTTATTGTTTTTGTTGCCTTGTTAAAAATATTTGTTGAAAAATTTAGTGGAAAAATCTTCATAAGGGAAAAAGAGAGTATATAGACACAAATTGCCCTTTGAATCGTGAAAATCACGTCTTATTTATGGCACATTCCAATATGATAAATACAATTTTTTCAACATAGTCGACTTAACATACTTTATTCCATATATTTATTGTCTTTGTTACCTCGTTAAAAAAATTTCCTTGGAAAACCATGTGAAAACAAAATTACAATTATGCAAACTTCCCCTAGAATAATCTCTACAATAAAAAAGTAGTACAACGTAGCACCAAAGAAAGACGACAATGCCCTCAATTACAAGGTGGCTGTCTCTATGCCAACCTTAACCAATTGGTGCATCGAGACCTTAAGGACCATAATGCTAGTGAGAGGTTCAATGGGAGGATACAAATGCAGAGGATATGGCAGCACATCTATCCTTTTTAATTAATCTTGAAAATCTATTTTTCATTTTTGTTTATGTGAAGGTTATAAGTGTTCTGAGTAACTATAAGAAATATCATTTTTGATATGCCATTTTTGAAAAGTGTTTTCTCATACTTATTTTTCTTTTCCAATTTCCAAAGAAGATGGTAAGTTTTGAAAAGAACATATCAAAAAATCATTTTTTAAATTCCTCCCATAATTTTTGGAAAATCACTTTTCTCTTTAAATTTAATTAATTTTTAGAATTTACAGATTTCAAATTATATATATTAAGAAAATATATTTACTAAAATTTTGATGGTTTACCAAAAACTATTTGATGATATATTTACCAAAATTTTGATGTTTTATTTATTTTATGTTATATTCATTTGTTTTATTTGAAATCAGTACACATGCTGGTAGTTTAATGAAGATTTAAACGTTAATTAATGTTTTTAACGATTTATTTATAGCTAACAGTTTAAACTTTATGTTGTTTATTTGAATTTGTAGACATTTCGGGTAGGAAAATGGATAAATTGTCATTATTAATGATAGGGATATAAGGGATAAAAGCATTAGAATGAAATAGGGTAACGACTTTAAATTATATAGGTAGTAACTGGTAATATATTTTGGTTAGTTCAGCTGGATTCACTTTATTCCACAATTAATGGTTATTATTTTGTACATGCAACAATTTTAAAACCTTTTATTATTTAAATAAAATATAATAATTAATTATAAATACAAAATTTGTGTATTCTCGTATTAAATATGAACATTTAAGAACTCATTTGGGTGTGGATCCGACTTTTCAAGTTTTTGATTCACTCACTTAAAATCTATTCATGTAATTTTTTGAATTTGAATTCAGATCGATATAGATTAAATATGCTTAGATTCTGGTTGTTTGTTAAGGATTTGGATTTTATTAGAAAAATCATCTAATTCGTTTCAGATCGGGTTTGGATTAATGTATTTTTTTAAAACAAAATGTGTGATTAAATAATAACAAAAAGATTATAATAACATTTTTGTCAACTAAATTCTAAAAATATTCAAATTATATATATAAAAGCAAAGATAGTTTCTCTCCAACTGACACTTAAGCATTTTGGTGCACTATGGGGCTTACATATCAACAAAACAATTAGGCCTGGACAAAATACCCGGAACTGAAAAACCAAACCAAAACCGACCCGAAATAATGGGTATCGAGTAGTATCCGGATGCGAGAAAAATATTTATTGGGTTCTCTTCATTTATACCCGCGGGTATCAGGTAATACCCGATACCAAACACATACCCGAATGGATACCCACTTAACCCAAAAACATGTAAACATATATGAGAATTTAGGGTACTTTTTCAAAAATATTTACGGTATTTAGGTATTTTTTTGGGTATTCAACATTTTTCGGGTAAATAATTGTATTTTGGGTATGAAATACTCATATATATAGTAGAATCGTAAAAAATTGTTTAATATTTATACTCGATCCGAATAAGAACCGGTACCGGAACCGAACCGAATTGTATTTGGTTCCTAAATGGTACAGAAAATATGGACCTGAACCGACTCAGAACCGAGAGGAACCGACCCGAACCCGAACCAAAATATATGCAGTTCCTAAATAGGTATAAAAATTTTATACCTGAAAGAGCCGGACCCGAATAAATATTACACGGAACCGACCCGAATACCTGAACGCCCAGAAGTAAAAACAAATAAAGATGAAAACCAATCAAATCAAATGATTAATACACATCATCAAATTTTTATAAAACACCTAATCAATAATTAGTTGGGCCTTCTATAATACAACATCTTTCCAAAACGTGATTTGTGTAAAACTCCTATTTTTAATTTAATTATTTCCATAATTCTTTTTTCCGTCTGAAAATTCATAGACTGAACAAAGTGAAAAACATGGAAACTTACAACAAAAGCCGAAGAAAAATATAGATATCTCTGGAAACATTATCCAAATGAGGAAAACTTTTTAAAATTAACCCTGAAAAAAACATAGTAAGACCCTAAAAACTGAAACCCAAGAAAAAGCTACCAAGATACCAAAGCCTAAAGAACCGCCTTCGAGCAATAGACCCAAGGCGATGACGAATCCTCCTATGATGACTGAGTGTGCCGCAAGAATGAGAACATGGGACTATACCAGCGAGAATGAATCCATAATTCTATTTACGTATGAATGATTAATGATCAAGTGATTTTTGAAAATGACTTCCAACTAATAAATAACTGTTATGTTTTCAACATTTTTTCATATATTAATATATGTTAGGTACTTAATAATATATTAAATCGAGAGTTAACTTTTTCATAACAAATATTTATGGATCCACTACGTTAAATGACGAAATTGTACCTAGTCTAGCATTAAATGCTGGGACAAAACATTTAATGCTTTGTCTCTCGTTGTTACAAGGTAAGATATATTTTACCGGGTAACTTATAAGTTAGCTTCTAACATATGTTTTACCGGATATAGCATATATATTACACTCTAATATATTTATTTTTTTGCTAAATGCAGGGACAAAGCATTTACTGTTTTGTCTCCCCGTTGTTATCCGATAACATTTTTTTTTGTTAACAATTGGATTGACAAGGCCCGATCCAGCCTAAAACCCACCCCTAAAATCCATTTTTTAAGCTACCATAATCACTACAAGAAATTGGCGTTTTGATAGCAGTAGAAGATAGCGTTTTTTGTCTTATGCTATGGTTGACATACCCTTCAGTTTTAGATAGCGTTTGTCAAAATACAAACGCTATATTTGGTGGTGTGATTTAAGTTTTTACAAACAATTTTAAAAATCATAGTATACATAGCACCGATCAGTTTTGAAGTTATGGATAGTCAAAGCGGAAAAAATAATCTACTTACCCGCTTAACACTTGGTGAAAAACCAAATTCCCAATTCTTTTCAGTTTCCCTCCCCTAAATTATTTCCCCGCTTAACTTAGGGAAAAAAATCCCAAAAATACGTCAACTTTATACATTTTGGCCAAAAAATACATCAATTTTTTGTTACCATAAAACTACATCAACTTCTACAATTACCCGTTTAATACACAAAGATTTAAAAATTTATCTTTTTCCTAAACATGGTTTAACACCGTTAAAACGAGTTAAAACAACGTTAACTGAACTGTTACTTAATTTTTTTTTATATCAATTTGGTTTACATTTGTTTTGTAGCTACATCGATCCTTATTATTTGACAATAATGTGGCAAGCAACATACAAATGCAATATAAAAGATGTTAATGGAGAAAGATTACGGAAAAACAAAAGGAAAAGAGCCTATTGTTGTTCCAAATAAAAGAAGAATGTCAGATTGTCCTAAAAACCATGCCCGAATAAAAGAGGCACATGAATCATCATCAAATCCAACAAAAACTACAAGGGATGGAAGGATCATTACATGTACCAATTGTAAGCAAACATGTCATAATCGGATGACATGTACAAATGCAACTAAAGAAACCGGACCAAAACGGAAGAGAGGAAGACCAAGAAGAGTCACGTGAGTTTTTTATCATTCAAGTTGTTTTGTAATCTTGTTGTTATGTTATTTTGTTGCGTATGTGGAATGGTTAATTTTTGGATGTTCTACTTATTTTCTTTGATAGAATGATAATCCTTGGAGCATCCACAATGCACCAAAGAGGAGAAAGAAGACTCAAACACAACATGTACCATTGAGTTTACAAACTAATAGCATTCCCGCTAGTGCACCACATGCCGTCTTGACAACACCTACATGTTCTGCTCCACCTGCATCGACCGCAATTTCTAGTCGATGTATTCGTGGTCATACTCAGTGGCGGATCCAGAATAAATATTTGTACGAGGCACATAATAGTAACAATAATCATAAAATATTAAATATTTTATTTATAGTATATTATTCAATAGTGATTATAAATATCAATTTTACTTACTATATTTGACAACTAAATTTTCAAATTTTTTTGTTTTATAAAAAATATTCTAAACATCATAATTAAAAGAAACAAAAAAAATATAATTGTAACCCAACTAAAAAAATTTATAAGTTTAGATAGAAAGATAAAACATAAGAAATTATGAGAAACGACTACATGTACATTTAATTTTATCATTATTTGATGTACATAAGAAAAGGAAACATGGTAAAAAGTAGAAAAATAGTAAAAAAGTTTGATAATTTAAGAACACAAGGCATCGAACTAATTACTTTAGTGTATGTCAACAACCAATTGAGCCAGCACATAGTAATGCTCAAACTAGTGATCAACAATTTATTATAAACAGTATGGGGCACGTGCCTCATACTACTCTAAGGTAGATCCGCCCGTGATCATACTCGTGGTAGTGGTCGTGGTCGTCGCAAGGGAATCGAACCACCTCTTCCAGCAGATTCTGTGTGATTGGTGTCGGGGTCCTAACTCTTAGGATGTCTTCTTCTCTTAAGATTGGTCGTTACTTTCATTTATCTTGTTAAGTGTTGGTCAACATTACTCTCCATAAAATTTTGCTTTTGCTTGAGATACTTCATAACTCTCTTTGGTATAACTCAGGATTTCTGATCAATGAAAAATTTGCAACACTTAACATAATGCACTAAGACTTTAGGATTACACTCAACCGAAAAATTCAACACCATCTCGCTTTACTATACAGTCAAATAGAGAAACATCTTTGACCATAAACGTAGGATACAAGAGAATTAGACAAGCATCAAAACGTAATCAATGAGTGGTTTAGGAATGAAAGAATCAATGGATTTGATTTAGAGATTTCATGAATGTGTCGGAGATTATGATCGATTCCTTAAAAAAATTGGGAGGATATTTTAAGGGTAAAATAGAAATTTTAATCTTATTAACATGTTTTTAGTTTAATTTAATGACTTAACAGTAGGGATGTTAATTTGGGTTTACGCAACCCATTTAACCTCATTTAATTTTACACCTATGTAACCTTACCCATTTAAACCTATTTAAATACTTTGTACCCGTATAAACCCATATAAACACATTTTAACCTACAAAACAATAACTAAATTAAATTTATTATCTAATTGATTATAAATTTCAAAACTAACAAAACAAATAATATTTTTTAACATATAATTATAATTAATCTCAAACAACTAAACCAAAATAATTGCAAAAATAAAATAAAATATAATACTAGTTATGTTATATTTTTTTAACACAAATGTAGCAATAAAGACAATACTAGTTATGTTCAATAACAATAAATGAATTATTTGTCTTTAATGTCATCTTTATCTTCATTTGTACCTACAATTTAAAATTACATTATTAAACTAATATTGTTATAAAATAATTTTTAATTCAAAAATTTACCTTCATATTCTGTAAATCCACACAACCAATTGCAAGTAAAAAGTAGAGCTTGGACATTTTCTGGAAGCAAGTGGTTCCTGTATGGAGTCAACACCCTAGATCCGATACTAAAAGCAGATTATGATGCTACTGTAGTTATTGGGATGCTAAGAACGTCGCATGCCATAGAAGCCAAATCACCAAGTCGATGTTGGTTATCTTTCCAGAAACTCAAAACATCCAAATTTGGAAACGACTTCCACTCTTAACCTTGGCTCCTCCAAATAAATATCCAAGTGTGTCTTTTTCTTATTGACTCCAGCTTCAATAATTTTTTCCAACTCAAACAGATCTTGTATTACAAAAACTCAACTTAGAATTTCAAATACTTGAATCATGAAACCAAATCTCAAATTGACAAGTAACGAAAATACTTACATTATCAAAATCATCTTCAAGTGGAGATTCATTAAGTAAATCAAGCGGAGTTGATGAGCGCTTGAAGGGGTTGTCTGATAAGCTGAATAGAGCATTGTTAAATTCTCCTGAAGGTCTTCCATCTTCCACTCACGAGTAAGAGGATCCACTTTCCTGTAAGCCACTTCAAGCATCTGAAGCTTAAGTCTTGGATCTAAAACAGCTCCTATGGCTAAAATTATATTGTATTCTTCCCAATACTTAGCAAATTTAACGCTCATATCTTGAGCCATTTGCCTCACATCATCATCATCACAAGCAGAGTACTTCTTAAGTAACAATTTGATTCTCCAGACTTGTGTGAAATAAACATTAGATGTTGGATATTTTGAACCTGAAAATAAAGTGGTGATGGCACTAAAGGGCTTCAGTAGATCACAAATCTTTTCTCCTTGGTTCCACTCATCCTCTGAAGGTAAAAACCTATAGTTAGTGTCAAACACTTTTCTAAACTTCAATGCTCTTGCTAACATTTCATATGTAGAGTTCCATCTAGTAGGAACATCTAGAGATAAACCTGCTCCACTTTTTATCCCCACTTTCTCTAAACATGCAGCAAATGCCTCCTTTGTGGATATGCTTTCATATATCTGACACTTTCCCGAATATTGTGTAAAACACCTCTTGCTAATTCTAAACCGTCTTTAACAATGAGATTCAGAATATGGACACAGTATCTCACATGGATAAATTTCCCATCACATAACTGATTACTACCACTCATCATCTGAAGTCTACCCTTGACGATTCTCTGCATGTTATCATTATTGGTAGCATTATCTAGAGTAATGGAGAATACCTTTTTTTCTAACCCCCAATATTTCAAACACTCTATAATCGCATAAGCAATATTTTCACCGGTGTGTGTAGATTTTAGATTACAAAAAGCTAAGATCTTACTATTCAGCCTCCAACTATCATCAATAAAATGGGCAGATAAGCATATGTACGCCATAACTGTAGACCATTCCGACCATAAATCCGAAGTAAAAAAAACTCGACCATGATGCTTTGCAAATACCTCTTTCAACTTTTTCCTTTTTATCTCAAATCTCCTAAACACATCAACAGCTGCAGTTTGTTTACAAATAGGCTGGCAATCAGGATTAAGATACTTGTCTCTTGCCCTAACCTTCTCATACTCCACATATCGGAATGGTAGATCATGGTAGATGATTATGTCACTAGTTATCTCACAATCCACCTTGTAATCATATGTAGGCCTATCTACCTTCTTAGGGTCTTTTGAACAAGTAGATAAATGTCGACTCAAGTGATGTGTTCCATAATTACCATGTGATATACTATTCACCACTAACTTAGTACCACAATGGTTGCACTTAGCCATTTCTTTTCCATCATTTTCTAACCCCAATAATACAAAATCATCCCAAACAGCTGAAGTTTTGCGTCGCTTTCGTGAAGTTTGAGTCGGTTGAGTATGACTTTGTGTAGATTGAGTTTCGCTTTGTTCTGCTGCTTGATCGAACTGAGCATCTTCCTCGTTCATTTTGATAACCCTTTTTTGGGCATTTAATATTGATATTACATGTAGAGATTCCAAATCTATTATGTAAAATAACAAAAGAATGAACCTTTTAGAAATGAATCAGCCAACATAGACACAAATCCTAAATCAAACATCAAGAGAACTCCAAAACAACTCCATCAGCTATATATTTTTACTATGGTGTAATCAAATTCAAAGACAAATCCACTTAACGATACAGAGACACATAACGAGCTCATGAGTAATGTAACAAGTAAGATTGAATAACTCCAAACACATTGTAACAAGTAGACAAGATAATCATTAATCTAGACTTTAGACATACAAGCTTTGGTATTCGAGAATCTCAAGTGAAACATACAATATCCCAAGAAGTAAACATATAATGAATTTGACCCAATTCCTTTCATTAATATATATCAAACAAGGTTTCGTCAACTGCATCAATATATAATTCATTCCAATAAAAAAAGCTATAAACTCCAAATTATACAAATCAAATAAAAGTTATATGTTTCACCAATGATTAGCAAAGCCGTGATTCACTATAACTACTTTAATCAATTTGAAACCAATGATTATCATCACAAAGCTCACTATAGCTACTTTGAGACTAGATAACAATGACGAAACAAATCAGCACAATGAGAGGAACACAAATCAGAATCGAACCAACAATTCCAATAATAAAAGCTATAAACTCCAAAATCATTCCACCACAGTATATTAAATTCTCTGTAGCTATAACCTCTTGAAAGCTTAAACCAGACAAAAGCAAAACACATGAAGAAAAGAAGGCATAAAACTAGACTTGTTCACAACGAGAAGAAGAAAAGCGAGAATCAAAAACAACTAAAACTCTCCAAGAATCATAACTATATAGCTTAAACAGTATTACACAAATACAACTTTTGATTTCTTCTTATTCGTTATTTTACACATCAAAATGGCCATTAAACCTTAAGACAAAAACATCTCACAGAATTACATAATTTCTCCACAGTGAACATCATGAATTCCAGAATCATAGCATACGCAGAAATCAGACAAAACCCAAAAGAGACATAAAGCAACAAACCTGAGAAGAGACGAATGGAGCTAGAGACTGAGTTTTGACGGATAAAGAAAGCGGCGAAGCTGAGAATCATTTTTAACTAATTTATACAACCAAACAACAAAAATCAGTAAAAGAAGTAAACCCAGATCAGAGAAAACTTACAGAGATATGGCTTGGATCATGTAGGTCGATTTCAGAACATTGAGATTGAGCAAAAAGCAAGGTGAGAGAGGAAACAAAGAAGGCGATTTGGAGATTACAGATTCAATCTCATTAGATAAATGGGTTAAAAAGGGACCCATTAAACTAATTAAAAACCCATATAATAAATGGACTTAAATAGATAGACCCATATAAACCCACATAATATTATTTTTATAAATGAGTCTATATGGGTTTGATCTAAAAACACTATACCCATTTAATATATGGGCTCAGAAACCCAAATTAACATCTCTACTTAGCAGTTGTTTTAACGATATTAAACCATGTTTAGGAAAAAGATAAATTTTTAAATCTTTGTGTATTAAATCGGGTAATTGTAGAAATTGATGTATTTTTTAACCAAAATATGTAAAATTGAGGTATTTTTGGGGGTTTTTCCCCTTAACTTAATAAAAAGTTAAAAACACAAGAAACTAATTTTTTTTAGTTTCCCTCTCTCAGATAATCATCGAACCGTAATTTTGTTTAGACAAAATAACCTTAGCCGCTAAAGGCCAAACCCAGTAAATCATGTGCACGAGTTCTCTTGTTCGCATGCCTCTTCTTTACCTCAGATTTGCTCGTGCTCGACTATTGTTCCATCTTGGCGATGTCGCTGACGGAGCTAGACGACGGACTCGCGCGCAGGATGGCCATCAGTGCTGTCTTCTCTGATTTCGTATGGACTGAGTTTGCTCTCTTGTATGCTCCTATGATCTCGTATTACTCCAAATGAACTTTGCCAGAATCCAATTTCCAGGATTAATCCCTTCATTTTTTGTTGTTTGAACTTACAGGGAGGGAAACTGAAAAAGCTGCTCAGGATTTGTCAATTTGGTTTCGTTGACTTGATTTTGGTTTGTGAAATTTGTGAATCTCATAGGTTTGTGAAATTTGTTTTGATTGTGTAGGACATTGCTAATTCTGAACTGGCTCCAACTCATCCCATTCGTCTTGGTTTAGCATTGAATTTCTCTGTGTTTTACTATGAGATTCTCAATTCTCCAGATCGTGCTTGCATTCTCGCAAAGCATGTATGGCTCTGTTGAAATAGCATTATCCATGATTATATTGTTGGTTTATGTGTGTTTAACAAAGTTTACATCCCTGGATTTTGTTAGGCATTTGATGAAGCAATTGCTGAATTGGATACTCTTGGTGAACAGTCATACAAGGATAGTACTTTGATCTTGCAGCTTCTTCGTGACAACCTCACTCTCTGGACTTCTGACATGCAGGTATATTACTTTGACCCCCTCTTAAGTCTATCTTGTTTCGTGATTTCTGGAATCATTAGCCTGATTAAGCCCATCAAGAACGACTATATTAAATCAAACGGTTTAGTTCTACAATTGGATACATTCGGTGGGTTTCCTTAGGACTGATGATCTGTGGGTGACATCCAGTGAGGATGATTCAGTTCGCCTCTTTGATATCGCCAACGCAAAGTCAGTTTTTTCTCCTTTTAAGTTTTTTACTTAGCCCATCACTTTCTATAGAAAATAGTTTACTTAAGGAAATGGAGAAGAAACTTTTGGATCAGTGGATTTTGGAGCTAGAACTATTGGTGCAGTTACTGAGGTTCGATTTTGTTCTGAGAGCTTGTATCGAATTTTGGTATAACGTAGACAGCTCAAGATTACAATATTATATACCATAAGAAACATGGCACAGATCATGTATGCTTTACTCATCATCCCAACTCTTTAATCGTGCTTTTCTCAAGCTTGAGGTTGGATAATCAATGATGGTGGATAAGCACTTACTTGATTACTTATTCTTTTAACATAATCATTGAGATACCGCTCAATGTATGTTTCGGATTCTAAAAAATCTGGTAATTTTATAGATTTTAGTGGTGATAAGTCAAGAATCTAAAAAATGATTTGTATGTGTGTTCCTCCAGCTCATGTTGTCTCTCGTAGTGTTGGGCTACAGATTTAGCTTGTGTAGATGGTAACAAGTTTTCACATCAACACAAAATGAAAATACTGAAATTAAACCACTTCTAATTACCGACCAAGTTATTTTTTGATGGATATCTATCATCCATGTTATGTGTAGAGATTGTTTTATTTTTGCTGTCAATGAACTTTCACAACTTGATTTGGGAATTCAGGCAGAAGAAGAAGAAAAATTGATATTGCTTGTGTTCATGGACCCAACGTTTTCCCGAGATTGATACGATCATCTCCACAGTTGTGAAGACTTTGGCTTCAAGTTATGGTTCCATGTTTTTATCTTATGAATTGTTGATCTCTCCAACTGAAATGTATCTGTTTAAGATGGCTTCAAATATTGGGATCATTTTTTTTTGTTGTTAAAATGCTTCTTATGGGATCATATTAATTTGTAAATACATACAAATTTGTAAATACACAATTTACAATTCCAAAATAAGTTTCATCTATATTAAATTTTATATATGTCATCGAATCAATATTAATTTGTATGTATTCAAATTATAATATGTAAATGCATTATTTGCATGTATTCGAAATTAATAAATATAATACAGTAAATAATTTACAAAGTACAAAATATATAAATATAATCTGTAAATCCATATTAAGTCATTCCAATATATTATTATGTATCAATTTATTATTAATGTATCAATTGTTCATAGTTTTGAGGTTTACCGTATAGAGATTTGGGGTTTAGGGTATAGAAATTTGAGGTTTATATATCTAGTTTAATGTCAAAATATGAAATATAAATTAATATTTTCGAAAAATACATTACTATATATTAAGAATATTATTGTAATTTATACTTTGAGGGTTTTGAACATTTATGAGTTAGGATATAAAGTTCAGGGTTTAAAGATTCAAACTTATACTTCATATTCAAGAATTACATGTATTTATATATTTGCTACTAAGTTATTGTTAAAAAACATTGTTTGGTTTATAAAATTATAAAATTAAGTTTTAACATTTTACATATCAAGTATACAAATTATACAACATATTAAGTATGTATACTATACTTCATCTAGAGCTTTTATCTCATATTATACTTAAAAGTATATATTGTATTTGTTATATAAGTTTCATAAACCAAAAAAAATTAGAAAATTAAGTTTTAATTTAAATTACTTAGCAAATTGAGAATATTTTCGTAAATATTAATTTTTAAAATTAAATACTTTAGACAAATTATTAAAAATAAAAATAAGTATTTTGACTAAAACGAACCAATGAGAATGGACCACTAAAATCCATTATATGGCTCGATATTACACCTTTAGATTTGCTTTTTTATTCCCATGATCAACGGTTCTAGTTTTAAATGGCATAAACTCCATAATCGCCAAGGACAGGTGGCCTAGGTCGAAGAAGAAGTCACACACGATTTTCTCTCTCTCTTCGACTGCCATCAACAACGACGATCAACGCCTCTCTCTCTCTACCGGAATCTCAAATCGAAATTTTCGTTCGCTTTCCGGCAAATTTTGTTGTTGTTAACAGTTTCTGCCAGATCTATTATTATCGTGTAGATTAGGATCGGATAAAATCTCCGACGATCTCATCAGGATGAGTAACGAGCTTCGCTTGGAAGCTATCTCCATTATCTGTTCAAATATTCAGTCATCTACATGTCTTAGATCTACTTTTCCCGATTAGTTAGTTTATCACTTTTGTCAATTTTGATTGTATAGTTGAATTGAAGATCCATTAATATTGGTTTATTGATTCTTTCAATTTCTTCTCTTTATTAAAACTTGTCTTGCTCGTTTCAGAGATGGATCAAGTACACCATCTGCATCTCTACACCATCGATGAAATTATAAAGGCTAACTACACCATCTCGACAGCGATTTAAAGCGGTGGAGACATGTGTTCCAAATGCTCCAGTGATTTAAACTGTGATTCTATTATTGGAGGTTCAGACGGTGAAGGATTAGAGGACGATGGAGATTGGAGGAAGAGTATATAGAGTTTTTAATCTTTCTTTTTTTCCGTCTGATATTTTTGTGTGGACGGTAGATATTTTTAGTTACATATATATATATATATATATATATTGTATATTTTTCACTATTTTTTAATATGAGTTTAATTTTAATGAAAATATTATGTTATTAATCTTATTTAATATTGAATTCCAAAAATACCTATTGAATTATATATATAATATACATATAAACAATATTAAGTAATTAAAAACCAAATTTTCATTTAATAGATAAATTTTGATTTAATAGATAACTAAGCATATTTTATAACAAATATAACATAACTATAATGCTGTCAAAAAGTTATTAACAACAAATATAAAACGTTATAATTATATATTTAATTTATTAACAACAAATATAAAACGTTATAATTATATATTTAATTGTAAATATAAAACCGCTATAACACTGAAAGATTTAATAGCAGTACCAAAATTCGTATCTAAAATGGCAGACCTATTATCACGGGTGATGTCAGAGCTTTTAACTAAACGCTATTGTATTATCAGATAGCGTTTTTCCGACGCTACCAAAACCTATTTTCCCTGTAGTGAATGCAGTGAGCAGGAATCGAATTCTGGTGGCAAGTCATTAAATGGATCATCCTAACTACCAGATTGAGAGCAACTCGGCTACTTATATATTAGCTGTGAATTCGATGAAGATGATGTGTTTGATAATGAATCCGTGGTGATGATGAGTTGATGCTGCTGGAAACGTGATCGGAAAGGATGATGATGCCGTGAGGGATGGTGTTGCTGCAAGATGATCACGTGGTTGATGGAGAGGCTGCGGGATGAACTCGTGAAAGTGAAAGTGCTGCTGCAGGTGGTTGGTGACGTGAAGGTGATGAAGATCACGATGAGGGTGATGATGAAACGTGATTGAAGGTGATGTGAAGGTGAAAGTAAGGCTGCTGGAAAAACGAGATGAATGGTGATAATAGAAGTGGTTTGATGGATAGAGAATCAAGAGGATAGATGAAGATAGATTGAAGAGTTTTCCAATTCACAAAGTGTGAGGAAGAACTCGGATTCACACAAGTTGAACCAAAAGGGGTTTGAGAGCTTGCAGCCTCAAAGAAGAAAACGTATCACGTTTTTGTTTATCAATAATCGTCTAAGTTTCATTCTCTGTGTGTTCTAGGTTACAAACCAACCAGAACAAAAACCACAGGATGTTTACAAATAAACAACAAGTAGTTCAAAATAAAACAACATGCTGTGTTTAATTTAAATAAAACAACGAGGTGTCCCCTAATGGTGCACCTC